>JAGDQP010008914.1:0-42685 GCA_022664845.1 Lepisma saccharinum | reverse complement strand
AGAAGCACTTTGGCCCTGCTGTTGGACTTCTCATAGGCAGCAACGATATTAGTAGCTGCCAGGGCTGATTGCAGCCAGCAAAACTGACTGGGCGATGGGGGCGCCACTTCCCGACGCCGGGCCGATACATATTAGCGATATTATAGACATATTAGCGATACAAGAAGTTCGGTGGGAGGGTCAAGATAGCATCCCACAGGGCAAGTATACTTTCTACAACGGGGAAACACAGTCTCACGATTTGGGAACAGGGTTCCTCATTTAGAATAGTATCCTTCAGGCGGTTCAGAATATAGAGTTCGTAAACGAAAGACTATCGTACATTACGATACGTACTCGATGGGGTAACACGGTTTTATTAAACGTCTATGCTCCGACCGAGGTGGCTACTGATAACGACAAAGATATATTCTACGATGAGCTAGAAATGCTGTTTGACCGATTACCGAAGTATAATTCGAAAATTGTGTTGGGTGATTTCAATGCAAAGGTAGGGAGGGAAGAAAAATATGGACGTAGTATAGGCAAATACAGTCTTCACGAAAAGACCAACAACAATGGAGAAAGACTGATAACTTTCGCGATTTCGAAAAACTTATTGGTAAAGGGCACGTACTTTGAACACAAAGACATACACAATTACACATGGGTATCTCCGGACGGCAAAACTCTCAACCAGATCGATCACGTATTAGTAGACAGACGAAGACACACCAACATAATGGACGTTAGGTTGTACAGAGGAGCGGAAGGTGACACCGACCATCAATTAGTGATCAGAAAAGTAAGGGAAAAGTTATGCATCGCGAACAGAGAAAGCAAGGGATCAAAACAACTGAAATTCGAAGTGAAACTATTAAATAATCCGAGCATAAGAGCAGATTACCAACTCGAAATCCCAAATATGTTCGAAATCCTAGCCGACTCTAGTAATAATAAAGATTATATTAATAATGAAATTGATGTAAGTAAGATGTGGGAGGAAATTCGTGAAACAATTAAGAGCGCAGCGAAGGAACGCGTAGGTGAGAAGAAACAACAGAAAAACAAACCTTGGTTTGATGAAGAATGCATTAAACTTCATGAGGGACGGAAACAAGCAAGGCAACGATGGCTAAGTAATAAAAGCGAAGCAAATACCAACCACTACAGTAACGCGAAACGAAACGCCACACTAGGGTTAAGAAACAAAAAGGGAGAATATCTGACGCAGAAGAATCAGGAGATTGAGGAAAACGGGAAGACAAATAACATACGACATCCATACAAAGGGGTAAACGGGTTAAGAAAAGGTTATCAGCCGAGGTTAGGAATGAATAGAAATGAACGTGGAGATCTTCAGGCGGATCCGACTAAAATTGTCGATGTGTGGAAAAGTTATTTCGACAAACTTCTTAATGTACACAGCGGGGAACAAACAGAAGAATTTGAAATCCATACCGCAGAACCGTGGATTCCCGAACCTAGCGAGATCGAGATCGAGATCGAAATGTCAGTAAAGAAATTGAAAAATTTCAAATCGCCAGGAATAGACAATATTCCAGCCGAATTAATTAAAACAGGAGGAACGGCACTAATCAAGAAACTACATAAATTGATAAGTGCTATATGGAGAAAGGAGGAGCTCCCAAAGGAATGGGAAACATCAATAATTGTTCCGATTTACAGAAAAGACGATAAGTCGGAATGCAATAATTACCGCGGAATCTCGTTACTTCCAACTTGTTACAAGGTATTAAGTAATATTCTGTTAACACGCCTAAGTGTATACGTAGATGAAATAATTGGAGATCATCACCAATGTGGATTTAGAAGAAATAGATCCACGTTGGACCAGATTTTTGCTTTTATACAAATTTTGGAGAAGAAATGGGAATACCATGGGACGGTTCATCAGCTATTCATTGATTTTAAGAAAGTATATGATTCTATCAAAAGGGAAAAGTTATACAGTATCCTGATACGATTTAGAATTCCGAAAAAAATGGTCCAATTAGTGAAGATGTGTCTCAGCGACCCCATAAGCAGAGTACGGATAGGTAATAATATGTCAGATAGTTTCAAGATTCGCAAAGGATTGAAGCAAGGCAATGCCTTGTCACCACTACTGTTTAACTTCGCGCTAGAATATGCGATTTTAAAAATTAAAGGGGACAAAAATTGACTATCATTGAATGGTTTGAATCAACTGTTTGTATACGCGGATGATGTAGATTTAATAGGGAACGATATAGATGCACTACAAAGCAACACCGATGTCTTAGTAGAAGCGTGCGATCAGATAGGTCTACAGGTAAACGTAGATAAAACAAAATACATGATAACAAGCCGAAGCACAGGGAATGAAGGAATTAAAAACATAAGAATTAGGGATGAGGTCATAGAGAAAGTAAACAAATTTAAATACTTGGGAGCATACGTAACAAGCAAAAATGAGGAAGAAATAAAAAGTCGCTTAGTATCGGGAAACGCATGTTTCTACTCAGTCCAAAAGCTTCTAACATCGCGATTAATATCAAGGAAATTGAAATTAAAAGTATACAGAACGGTTATTCTGCCGGTAATACTTTACGGTTGCGAAAGTTGGAGTACGACTCCAGCACATGAACATAAATTACGTGTATTTGAAAATAAGGTTTTGAGAAAGATATATGGGCCGAAACGGGACGAGATGACTGGAGAGTGGAGGAGACTGCATAATGAAGAACTCCACGCACTGTACGATTCACCAGATGTTCTAAAAATAATGAAATCGAGACGACTAAGGTGGGCAGGGTATGTAGCTCGGATGGGGGGAAAACGAAGACTATATTCTATCCTGGTTGGAAGGCCCGATGGAAAGAGGCCATTGGGAAGACCGAGACGTCGTTGGGAGGACAAGATTAGAAGATATCTTCGAGAAGTAGGTGTTCGTGATGAAAACTGGCTTGATACTGCTCAGGATAGAATCCAATGGCGAACGTTTGTTACTGCGGCGATGAACTTGCGAGTTCCATAAGCCATAGAGTTAGTTAGTTAGTTAATATCACCATACTAAGAAACAAATGAACATTTTTAGTTGAAGAACACACTTTGCAAATCTCAAACTTGACTATACAATTGGATTATTTCGGTGAACTTTAAATATGATATTATACATGATAGATTATAAGCGTTTGTGATATTGCTTGTATAGAGAATCTAAAAAAAGGCAAAAAAAAAAACACGATCACTTCCTGTACATATTTCACACATATTGGCCATTTCCTGTACGCATTCATTTAACACCTTTTCGCGTAATACGCAATACAAATAAGTTGAAATTGTCACAATTTCCCTTCAAGATGTGCTCTTATAGGTTAAAGTTGATTCATAGAAAGATTTGTGGGTTTTTCTCACAAAGTGAGTGAAATTTGACAGAAATATATATTAGTAAGACCAGTAAAAATGTCAACATATTTCAATTTACCTTATAACCGAAATGACATAGTCATGGTAGTTTCAGTGATAGTTATTTTGAAGCTTTGATATGTTTGTTGACATGCAGTAGGAGCTCCTTACTCTTCTTGACTTACGTTTTTCTGTTAGAATGATAGAATAAAGATAAACCTTTTGAAGGACAAGCATTTCAAGAGATCAATAGACTCTTTTAAACACCAGCACGGGTGAAATATCTAGTAATTGGTATACCAACAAAAGCGATTTTCACAGTTGAGAGGTGACTGTTCGTGACACTGTACTCTTTCTCTGAAGAAACCTTTTCCCTTAGCCAATTCCTTCTTCTTTCACCAGACACAAACAGAAACTCACACGCACTCAGGAACGCACAATAGGAAACCTTGGTGATGTGCTGAGGTTGAAATTCATTCAACCTTCCTTTCTAAAATTGTTCAAGCTGTTAAAGCTGGAGTGACGGGAAGGTTCAAACTGGAGACTGCTTTTGATTGATAATCTCTTAAAGGTAAAGCACTCATTTCATAGAGATCCATTGGTTCACGCGCCGTTCGTGATCAACATTTTCTACTGAAATACTACTTTAAGGCAAAAAATAAATAAAACTTTATTTCTTTGTTAAACGTTGACGATCGGCTCTTTCTTAATTATTTTTGCTCACACGAGTTCTCAATTTTTCTTTCGTCCTCCCAGTTTCTCTGAAAGCTAGGTTGGTCCACTGATGTCTTCAAACATCGAATTGTTTTAATATCTTTATTGAGACGTTTTACATATTGTTCAATGTTATGTTATATTCTTGAATATGTCAAGACTAACATAAACGATATTGTTTGTGTCTGATTTCTCAAAAAATACATGTTTCCACTTTGAGCACTGTTATTCACTACGCATCGAATCAACAGTAGTAATGTTCACTTGGCAGGGTCTCGAATATTTGTGAATTTGTTTGTTAATTTTTATAGGCTTTTCTGTCAAGTTCACAAATTTGTCACCATCTTTTCCCTTCATAAAGTTTCTAATACAATATGAATTGCCTATACAGGAAAATACTTTGTTCTGACGTTGCTATTTGTTCAAGAATTACGGTAGTGGAAACGTTGAACTAAATTTATATAAATACAACATGTACATTCCAGTTACACACATTAACTTTGCAGAATTTATTGAAACAAATACGTACAATTGAACCATGATATTGTGCTTGTTTCATTCGGAATCAAAATGTAAGATTAAACTATTCAGCTCTTCTGTTTACTCACAAGGAACCCACCTGAGTGCGAGGTCGGAAAAGCAAAAAATCGTTGGTTGCACTGGAAGTCCCTGCCCACCAAACAACCGTATACAAAATATTAGCTGCCAATGGCCACCCAAAGACAGGTGAATTGGAGGCAAGTTCAGAAGGACGGAACGGACACGCGGGAGGTGAAAGGAACGTTAATCGTTGTACATGAAGAGAAAATGCAAAAAAAAAAAAGAAGACGTATGTTATCGAAAAATCTGACCAACGACAGGGGGCGTGGGCACAAGCCCCGGAAGGGTGCTACTCGACGAAGTTTAGAAATCACAGCAGGTCACAGCAGAGATTGACAGTGAGCCTGGGAAACGCTGTTAACAGCGATCGAAGCACCGCTGGATACCGACGGCGTGTGCGTGCTAGTAGTTGAAAATGCGTAGACGGGTTCGGACGAGAGGTAGTCGAATGCAAGTGGAAGGTGCGGACACGGGAAGACGTGAACGGGCAGTGACGAATATGACTACTACTGACGAATATGACTAAAGTGCAACAATCTAGTGATATAGGTGTGTCGAAAAAAAGGTAAGTAGCAATGGAAATCGTGAATAGGGCAAATGTTGCATGTTACTTGCAACAACAGTTGCCACAGTTTACATTTCGCGTTCCATTGACGGAATATATGTCCGATAAGGAAAAAGAAGTGACAAATTACATTCTATCATTTTTACAGGACGATATAGTGGAGTGCATAATAGCATATACACTGGATTGTGACGACAACGTAGAGACGGATGCACATAAAAGCGAGGTGTGTACTAGTGACAGTGATACGGCAATCGATCGCTAGGCGGGATCATAATCAGCAACGTCAGATGTCACAATCCCCTCCCCACAAAATAACAGCGTAAAAGGGAAGGAATTCCTGTGGAAAAGGTAATGCCATACTTACCTACATGAATGAACACCCAAGTCGTAAAAAGAAAACCATTATGAACAGATTTCGAATTAATGAACAGAAATATGATCGAGTGGTACATAAAAAATACGGGGAGCCACAGAAGGATAAAGCAGGATTGTTACGAAAACTGGTGTTCATGCGATTCAAGGAAGCTTGGGACGAATTACATGATGTTCGCGATAGTGATTTACAACGTTATGGGTATCAATGTGCACGTGATATTGGGTACACTGACTTTCAAGCAAGCAAAGGGTGGCTGCAGAAGTTTAAAAACACTACAGAATTAGGAGACGTAAGATCACAAAATTTCAAACACGACGAAAAGTTGACGATGAACAACAAACTGCAAAGTCAGTAGAAGAATTTCTGGATGAGGTTAACAGACTGATTCCCACGTTCAGCAGGAAATATGTTTTTAATGCAGACCAATCAGGATTTGAAGAGATGCATAAGAAAGGTACCCTGGCTATTCGTGGTAGCAAGACAGTTGTGGCGCAAGCAACGTCCATCAATGTGATGACCCTCTCTTACACCATAATGCTGATGGTTAGTTTCTATGAGACTTTAGCGGGCAAATTATTTATTGTTCTGCGCGAAGTTGGGGGTTCTCTGCCTCCCCCTCATTCGGCCCCGTGTGGACGAACTTAAACATACATTAGGGAATGTGTACGTCACTGCCAGCAAGAGTGGTAAAATGGGCTTACAGGAACTGCGGCTTTGGTATGAACACTGCTTTTGGCCCATAGATTGTGACAATAACTTGCTTCTGCTGGACTCGTGGTCTGTGTATAAAAAATCATAATATTCTGGACCAAACTATTCCGCCGGGAAAATATGTGACGTTGAAATTCATTCCACCGGGAACCACTGGCCAAATTCAGCCATTGGACTATGTTTTTTCTGTGCATAGAAGACGTACTTTGGCACCACTTGTAGTTACGCTATTCGGGATGCCCGTTTGCAGGAACAACTGCATGACAGACTGTTTCGCATGCGACTGCATTCATCAGTTCGCCTCACCTCGATATACCAGTATGTTTGTGTACGCATTTCATAGAAGTGGCTACCAATATGATCGCCCTGAAAGGTTTATAGCTCCAAAGTAGTTTGCCTCTAATCTCACCGAGGTTACCTTGTGTCATCAATGTGGCTTTTCATTTTTACTCGTTGCTCGTGGTTGCGAGGTGGCCGTGTGTTTGGACCATTTCCTCAACATCACAGATGTACATTTTGTGACGTGCAACATGTATGTTCCGTAGAGTTCCGAGTTAGCATCACCCATAGGACCTTGCCTTTCCATCCATGTCACCTGTTTGAAGTAAGTCACTAGCAGTTCACTTTATCTTTCTCCATTCTTGGTGTTTGCATTTTCCCATGATACACACACGCAAGCACACACACACAGTAGACATTGTATTTACGCTGCGTCGTTCTCTCTTGTGGCCTCTTGATATTTCTATACTTGGACCGTTCCCTGCCGTTGGCCACAAGTTTTCCTGACATACGTATTCCTCCTTTTTGCCTTGTCTCTTCATTTCCAAGGATTCACGTTCCTTTCACCTCCCGCGTGTTCGTTCCGTCCTTGTGAACTTGCCTCCAATTCACCTGTCTTTCATATCAGTCCCACCCTGGTTCCCCTTGTGGGGACCATTAGCAGCTAATATTTTGTATACGGTTGTTTGGTGGGCAGGGACTTCCAGTGCAACCAACGATTGCTTGCTTTTCCGTCCTCGCACCCAGATGGGTTCCTTGTCAGATTTCACTAATTTCATACACTGAAGTGTTTTTTAAAGAAACTTTTGTTCTCTTGAGTCATACAACGTTTTAAAACACAAATCATGTTCAGTAGAAGTAATATCTTCTACAAATAATTGTGTCTGACGTACAACATAATTTATACATCGAAGAGAATTAATAACTGATTCTACATGAAAATGGCCTGTGTATGTAACAAAACGTTCTTTAGTTATTCAGATAAGCTTTGTGTAAACAATTGGTTGTAGCTTCGTGTGACTAACATGTTTAGTAAAGCATAGCGAAAAGCGGCACTGTAAATATAAATTACGGTTGCTTTAAACCACGTTCAACAAATTACTTTCATTTTTAGTTCATACGGTGTTTTATACGGTGTATTCCTAAACAAGTTATTATATATCTTTATCACTTATCACGTCTGTTGATTTATTCTGATAACCATGTGTATATTAGAGAACTGATATTTGGAACAACATATATTATTGAGTGTATATTACATATTTCTTCCTCTGTTTCAGATTATTACTATACATCAGAGAGTGTCTATATTTAGAAATTATTGCTTATTTTACGTAGAAATTAATATTATTTGTGTACATACTAAATTCTTGTATTTTCTTTTCAATTTGTTGTGCCTTCAACTAATGATTTCTCTGCAGCAAGGCGTTATTTCTGAACTAGTTATGCACCCTTTTAACAAGTAATCTGTGAGAATATTGCCCTTTGCATTCCAGGAAATAGAATGTAAAATGTTTTCGGCTCATAATGAAACTTTTGTTTTCTTTTAGTGGCGTAGAAGCCCCATTCTACTGTTTCGGCAGTCCTTTTGTTTCTTGATCTCAATGATACACTGTGTATTTCAAAGTCTCGTCATTGTCATAAGTAGCGAAAAGAAAGCGATCACTCCCCTCATTACACATGATATCAACTGCTTACAACAACATATTCTGACTTGTTTCTGAAGTAAGATGAGTAACACTTGTTGCATTAAATATTGTAACATAACAAGAACAAACAATATAGTAATTCGAGTTTGAGAACGCTACAAGAAGACAAAAAGCAACGTGTGTGCGAGAGATGAACTACTTCCTAGAACCTCCCTAATATGGCCAGGTGAAGAGTTTTGAACACTCTGCTAGTAACATTTTACTTCGTTCAACGCTGTTACATTAATGAAATTGTAGCATCAATATTGATATTGAGTTCAATAAAAGCTAAAATGTTATGAATTAGAATGTTGCATTAAAGTAAAAGATTTATTAGAAAATTTAAAATGCATGTAAATTCTGGTTGCCATCCTTTCGATGAATCGAGACCCGACCTTCAGATTGGTAATTAATTGGGCGCTGTTTGATTTTCTGCTAGGATGGTGACCATTTCTTTTCTGTACATTTCATTCTATATCGTCACCCGCTTTATTTGTGGGATAAAAGAATTAAAGTCCAAAGTAATTACTAACACGCTTAAATTCAAAGGGTATGCAGTTCTATCATTTTAAGTAGATTAATCTGTTCAATAAGGTACCGCTTTTGTAAATATTAAATTTGTATTCTTTATTTACGGAGGTTTGTAAAAATATACAAATGTACCTTTTGCGAGAAAATTTTGTACAGGCCTTTTAAAGATTTTAAACTCTTAAGGATAGAAAATGGAAATGAATTAACTTCTTCGTTTGGAAGTAACTTATGAGCTGCAGTTTCGAATTATCTTTTTGTAAGTTGTAATTGCATGAATTAACTTGAGTTTAATTTTCAGTCCCTTTTTAATTTTGAGCTTTTATTACTATAAATAGTGAATATGGTGCTCTATGTAAGAGTTGAAGATATGTGAGAATTTCCAAGTAAATATATTTTACATTGGAGATAAAAGGCAGGACTTCCTTTTTGTGTCTTGCCACGTAAATCCGTGCGGAATGCATAGAAATTTCCTACACACGGTTGACAGTTCTAATTAAGTTAGTTTGAGGCCAGGCTAGATCCAGTGGAGATATAGAGTTGCACGAGTCGCATAACAATGTCTATTGCTCGAAGTTAACTAAATTCTTGTCTGTTATGTAACCACAATGCCTTGCGGAGAAGTTCATTGTGACTTGTTTAAGCATGTGGAGCAGTTATTCTTGTTCGCTTGAAACGACTGAAATGTCCACATAAAAGAAGGTAACTATGTAGTGTCAAATTTAAATCCAGATTGTATTATCCCGTTATTATCTGCTCCCAAGCAGTTATAGATAAATAAACTAACGTAAACTATAGTTGTTTCGGGGATTATGTTTAAAAGTAATCTGAAAAATTTGTGTATGAAGGAAGAGGTATATCCTAGATGTATTTCCTGCTGAATTATATTGTATACTATGTAGAAGAATAAAAGTAAATTCTTAAGTCTTACACGAACTTACCATAAAGAAGTTGTTTCGCCTGAAATAGGCTCGGACGCTTCCATAACATTGAGAGTGGATCGGTATATCTTCCAAGAGATTTATTTAAAATAAGAATAACCATGGGCTTATTTCTTTTACAAAGAATTACAAATCCTCCAGGAATTACTTTAATAAGTATGTATGCTGTTGCAGGAAGTTACTCAATTTTTCATGGGAAATCATTTTATGTATTTTACTTATTCTATGTATGTGACAGGCCAGAGTTGAAAGGGTCACCGGGTAAATCGGACTATATTTGAGTGATACTGGGTCACCAAAAATGACTTGGTGTTTGCTTTGTGACAAACATAACCACCACCTTTTCATAACCACTCTCTTTGAGTAAAATAAGCTTTATCTCATTAATATGCTAAAATTACCGGTTGTAAAAATTGTTATTGTAAAGTAATGTTTACTCTGTTGTTTTCAAATGTGTATTTATTCTCGCTTATGTGTGTGGGTTGCTTGATTGAATAGGAAATGCACTGTGAAAACAAGAGATCCTTTGAATGGGTAAATTTACCTCATAGCTTATGTTATGTGTGCAGTGAATAGATTACCAAATCAAATTGGGGAACTATCACTAATTCCACACAAATATATTGGAATTTAAATTATCGTGTTTCGTATGTGAAGCAGGTTATTTTGGTAAATATATTTTTCATTTGTGTTGTATTGCCTCTGCGTGTTTAAGGCTGAAACATTAGCCCCATATAACTATCATTCGCAGTTCCAATATTTGGAGAAAACTCAGAAGTGATGCAAATTAAATATTATTACACATCCAAGCTTCAAGAAAAATGTATAATATTGACAAACTCAACAAAGTTGAGTTAGAAAGTTGTGCTACTCGATAATGGAAACACCCAAACTTTCAAATCAATCAGCCATACTGTACGAATGAGAGAAAGGTACTGATCTTAGAAACACTGCCACAAAATACGCGCGCACACATACATCACATATAAGAAATCAGTTTAGATTTGAACTCAAACATCGACTGCCTTCAATTTAACTACATTACTTTTTGTGTGAATGCGATAATTATAACAAGGTTTTTCTTAATGTTGCTTGGGTCGTTCAAATAATATTAACTGGAAACTGAATGTAATTTCTCGACCATTATTCAAAAAGAGCATTTTCTCCTTCGCCTCATATCAAAATAAATCAGAAAATATTAAGAACTTCGTAAAGCCATTTGATCGTGTTGAAGAAGGGTTTAGGAAATAAGGTGTGCTGAATCAACTGTTGCTGAATGAAAAGGGATAGATTTTAGGCCCTCAAGTCACCGACATGATGAAATTAACAATTTCAAACATCACTTAATTCCTTAGAACACGAAACATTTACAACTTTACAAAAATATTATTGTCAAATTTCTAGACAATAAAATAAAAACTTGATGATAGCGGACATGGCTTTCAACCTAGATACTATTTTGGAGCTTACTCAGGCAAAGAATAGGTGAAAGCTTAATATACGATGAGTATGTTTGGTAACTATACATAATGAAAGTGCTCACTACGATTTCATGTCTGATTTTAAGCAATACCAACTTAGCATGAAACTAAAATAACTAAGCAAATACAAATGAAATTTAACTTACGCGATTATTAAACTGAGTATAGTTCACATCTAGGTTCAGTATTAAGACAATAGATCTTCAGTGACTTTCAACTAAAAATACAATCTTCGACTCACAGTCATCTTAGCAACAAGTAAGTTTATCTTAGCTAGTATAGCCTTGAGTTCGAGGAACAGCATCTTCTGCAACAGAACACTTAGGTCGAAGTTTCGGTGTCAATTTCAAATCTAGAACTGGAATCAAAGGAAACGTTGATGTTTGTTTATTTACTTATCATCTTATTTATTGTTCCAGTTCCTATCTGAGAAGCGTGATGTAAAGTTATTTCATGGGTGTAAAAACTACAACATTTGCTGGCCACACGAAACGTTTTGGCCTC
The DNA here is from genome assembly GCA_022664845.1 of Lepisma saccharinum. NCBI lineage: Eukaryota > Metazoa > Arthropoda > Insecta > Zygentoma > Lepismatidae > Lepisma > Lepisma saccharinum. The sequence goes on along the minus strand of JAGDQP010008914.1, from coordinate 30,926 downwards.
AATTCAGAGAACTAGGAGTCTATTATGTCTTCTCCTAACGCCCTAAAGATCTATTGTTGAAAGTTGACGTCAATGCGTCAGAGTGAACTTACCTTCGTTGCAAGGTTCTTCTAATAAAAATAGATGCTTTTCTACATCAGATGATTTTATTTGTTTGTCTTATAGTACATGAGAGAAAGATCCGTCACTTTTTACACTTTAGTATATCGAATAAAAATAAACTTTGCTATTTTTTACCTTTCAGTACACTTCGATATTAACCAGCTGAATCTGTTCTTGTTACTCAAGGGAAACACAATATTTATACTCCAGCATGTTGAAATGCATAAGAACTCACAATTATCTCTCAAGACACTCAAGTCAAGTTAAATTATTTAGCAGCTTAATAAAGCTTAGAGTTTACTTTTAATCAATTTAATAAACGGAGTTTTAAAATGTATGCAAGAATTCACTAAACAAGTACAAAAGTGGTAATGAGTCTAACATGTCTATTAATATTTCCATTTCAATTATATTTAATAACTCCATCTTGGAATTACAACACTAACATTATTAAATATATTTAACCAACATACTAGGCTTCAATGGTAATCTGTAACGTCACACTATCTTATATATATTATAAAACAGTATTTATCTTCAAATCTCTCCAAACTTAAATATGTAAGTTGGTACATTTCAAGCAGATCTCATAAAAGATAGTCATATAGTTCACAAAGGGTTGAAAGAATATAAGGTCTAGATAAACTTTTCTTTCAGAAATTAATTATAAACTAACTATGTTTTCATAATTATATAATTTCGTTTCGAACCAGATTTTTACCTTCAGACAAATATTAGAGAAGACAAGGGAATCAAGGAGACGGTACACCACCATTTACTGATTTTAAGAAAATTTATGATTCTATGAAAAGGGAAAAGTGGAAATGAAATATGGACTTCAACTATCTATAAACATGTTGTTCTGTCTAAATCTATGCTAAAGCTGCTTTTGGGAGCAGTAAATTTCATTGTGGAATGTCACTGGTGTAAGAGAAACGAAACAAGAGTTCTGTGATACAATTAAATTAAAAAAGAAAAACAACACAGTATTCGTCTGATCACTCACCTAAAAAATGTGATGACTTTTGTATCCTATGAATTGAAAAATTACGGAGATACCTGAGACTATTTGTTACTCCAGCGGTCTTCCACGCTTATCGTACTTAGACAATTGGGATCCATTTTTATTTTCATTATTGTTCGTAGCGCATAAAATGAATATTGGAAATTCCAGTTATTGATGCAGAACTTCCAGGATCATTAATAAAAGGAAGAACTTTAATGGTTTTCAATATGTCACTTGCGCCTTTTGGGCACAATCAAATAAGATTCCTGACATTTTTTGTAGAGGTAGAAATATATTGCACGAATAAATAACGTGGAAAATGTGTTTCCTGTTCTTAGTGTTCAGGCTTCGGGTCGGAGTTACTGGTCTCGCATTAGGCTTCTTCCAAGGTGACGGGTGGTTAGGGGAATGCCGACCAGATATGGTGGCTACCGAGAACATTGCATGGCGGACCAAAACCGGTATTACTTCCTTGTAGTTAGTAGAGAGATCTACAAAAGTTAAGAAAAGATAACTCCCAACAAATATCTCTTAACAAGGGGAAGTAGCTTCACAATTACCACCCTGACGTTGAAGATGAATGACATGGGCGAGGCTCAGAGATGAACAGAATATGATATCTGAAATGTTCTCCTTTACTGGGAGGTCGTAGACCTGGCAATTCTACACCACAAAAATAATGTCAGGAAACAGTAAAAATGGTTCTATGGTATCTTCTGGGGTACCATATTTCGCAGATAAACTGGCTCCTCTTTCTGGTTTCTGGGAAGGAACTGCTTCACTAAAATCCAAGAACATGGTAACGAAAGATCTTAGACTACTAACGTCGAATATGAATATTGTACAAAACAGGTACCTCTCTGGTGATGGTACGCTAGGCTGAGAAGTACGGGATGGGCATATTAAAGATACAACAAGTCCATTGGGAGGATCAAGATAGCATTCGACGGAACAAATACACTTATCACTACGCGGAAACTTTGTAACGCAATTTTGGAATAGGGTTCCTGATTAAGAACAATGCACTTCCAGTGGTTCAGAATACTGGGTTCGTGGACGAAATACTATCATTCTACGTTACGATACGTAGTCGATGGAGCACCATGTTTTTTTCTAAATGCCAATGCTCCGATTGAGGAAGTTGATGTTAACGATAAAATACATTTTACGATGAGCTATAAAAGTTGTTTGACGGATTACCGAAGTATAACACGAAATTTACGTTGAGAGATTTCAACGCAAAGTTGTGTAGAGAATACCATTTCGATCTAATGTAGGTAAATCAAGGCTTCAGAAAGTCTGCAAGGGCTCGGGCTGGTCGAAAGGTTAGCGAGCTCGGTTTTTTTGCGAGTGACCACTGGTTCCATTCCAGATGCGGTCAGTTGAATGGAGTTATTAGGAACCCGCTTTACCAAAAAACTGTAGATTCCGTCCTTAGAAGCTCTTCAGCTCGTTTAGGACATAAATAACATTTTACTCATTCACTCAGGAAGCAAAAGCTTACGACGGATAAGCTTCGGGATTTCGAAAAACATAATAGTTATATGTAGGTTCCCCTACTTACTTTGATCACAAAGACATCCGCATGGATATCTACCAAGCTCCCAAAGGTGCTGAAAACCTCTGTATTTATTTCAATTTTATAAAACAAATATGGAATATCTGACTATCAATGAAGATCTCTTTTTTTGTCTATTTTTGACCATTTAGGTTTAAGAGTGCCACCAGTTTACTCTTTCAAAGGCCTTATTAACTATGTATCCCGTATGAGCAGAAAATACATAGTCCGCCTGTTAAAAGAAAATCTTTTTTCATGTGTAAGTATACGTAATGATCATTACGGACTTTTAAAACGTTTTCCTGCAAAATTAAGAAAGTGGACAACGCACGTTCACTTCCTCTGATCTTATATTACTATCGCGGAATATATTTCCTTTGTATAACGAAGAACTCCACAGACTGTATGATTCACTCGATGTTGTCGGAATAATAAAATCATGACGATTAAGAAGGGCAGGCTACGTAGCTCGAATAGGGTAAACGATTATATTCCATTGTTATTGGGAAGCCGGAGATTACTAGGCCTTTGGGATGACAGTGACGTTGTTGTGATGACAATGTTAGAAGGAATCTTCAAGGGGGAGGTGTTCGTGATGAAATCTAGCGTGATCGTGCCCAGGATGGAATCCAAAGGCGGACGTTTGTTTCTGAGGAGATGAACTTGCTCTTTCCTTAAACCATAGAGATAGTTAGTTCTTAGCATATCGTATAGTACTTTCTTTACGCTCTCTTTTCTTTACTTTACTTTTCTTTCCTGTTTTTCTTTTCTTTTCGTTTCTTTTCACTTGAAACAAATGATAAATTTTATTTTTATTGTCCTTTTTAGCGATTATTGACTTCGTCTAGTTTTGATTATACGAGTTCAATATTTTAAGATTCATAAACGTCCACCACCAAGTATGATTCGAATCCACAACTTGTCAGAAGACGAGGGTAATAAAATAATGCCGGCAGAAACTCATATATAAATTTCCAACTAACGTTCAAGCTTTAATTACCTTATTGATGTCATTGTACTCTCTCTAAATGTTTAAACTAAAATGCCACGTTGAAAGTTAAATTGCAATGTAACAGCACCATCCTCGACTTGAGCCATAGTTGCCTAAAGTCCTTAAAATAAATTCAGATTCAAAGACAACGCCATCCATTTTATACTATTTCTAACAACTTACACTCGCAAATCTATTCCAAAGGAAACGGTACAAAACTACTTATTTCACATTACATTATTATTGCCACCTTTAAAATATATTGCGTGGAAGGTACTGGTTTGAATTATATTTCTCCTAAAGGTATGTTCCAGAAATGTTTGAAAATACAATTTTATTCAGTAGTATGTATCGTAAATGAAATAGTATTTTTCAGACGTTCGTTTCAATTTGAATCTAATGTTAAGGTCTTTAGGCAACTTTTACTCAGGCCGGATGGATGATGATGTGAGAATTGGTGTAATCTAGAAAGTTTGAGGAAAGAGAACACAGTGTAAAACAAAGCAAACTATATTTCTTCACCACAAATTTCAAACGACACGAGTAGGGGTAGTACAGAGGACCTACTCTGCCATAGAGCCACTACACTTCACGTTCGTCAACTGTCTGTATATTAGTGATCAGTTAACAGATGTTATAATATTTTTTGTTGTTGTCTCATGTAGAAAAATCGAGTATCATAATCTTGGAATCATGTTTCTAAACGCTTGTTTTTGTAAGAAATTTACTACACCATCATAAGAATTTACGAATCTAACAGTACAATGTTTGAAAATCTATGATAATTTTCCAATAGTTTGTCCTAAAGTAGGAGTATTATTATTTCCTTTAATCCGGTTGAACAGTACTTGATGTATTTGATTCATACAGTAACTTCCGAAAATTCTTTCAAATGTGATTTTGTTACGAGGAATTATTATTTTTAGCAGATAATATTTCTAGGTAACTTGAAGAACGAAGTTTTCAGTTCGATCGCCATTTACTTTATTTATCTAAAATACAACAAATACAATATAGATGCCATTTAAGGTTGGAAAGTGCTCCAAAAATAATAACAAAGAGATTTAATCGACCGTGGTCTTGTTCAACGTATACTGACATCAGCATTTTCCTGGGGAGATTGACCAGAAATATAATCAGATAAAATGTGCATTAGCGAACCAACAAACTTCCGAATGTTAAACCAGTACTCTGTTAACTGAACTACGGTTGTTTGGCGAACGTTTTCATGTGTTCGTGTAAACATATCTTATGAATGAACAGATCGATTTTGCCGAAAGTCTGCATGTTCTAGTAGAGTAGGTACTAGTGATGATTTCATTGTAGATGCATATGAAAAGTTAGACAGAAACTATAAATATTCACATTTAAAGTACAACTGTTGAGTATATACACCGATTTGGTTGAAAGTATTTTGTGTTTTATAGAGGGCGGAGATGTTCACGTTCTTTTGTACTTTTCTAGGTATTAACAACTATTATGAAACAGATTGTAATATTTGAAAAGTGTTTATTAAAACAGTTTTAATTACTTTACACTTCCAATAAGCTAAACTTAAAGTAAAAGAAATTATTTCAAATATATGTTATAGATATGTGAAAATCAAAGTAATCATACAAGGAAAACACTACAATGGACCTTGATATGTCGTACGTGTTACTCATATATCTTGTGTGCTCGTGGGAGAGGTAAGGACCTTTCTTTGGTGTTTACTGCTATGTTTCTTGTTCTAGGATGAATTGATGTGATATGTTTGATTAAGATTAGATCAGAATTAGTTCAAATGGATATGAAAGATCATTCGGTTACTTTAGGAGTCGTGCTTAGACGTATGTACGTTTCTGATTTATTCAACTTCAATGTACACCTGAAGTAAAGCTTCGTAGACGTCTGCAAGGATACTTCTTTATTCATATGATATGATAATTGTTGTACTAAGTGCATCATTAGACGTGGCTTAAGATACCACAGTCAGTTGGGCTCTGTTCAATAGTTTTGATGCGCCCCTCATAAATAGTAATTTAACTTTCCGAATTCACAGGATACATTCCCACCCGAAATGCTTGGCGTCCCCAAAATTGTGGCGCTCTGTTCGCAGGAGCAATTCGAACATCCCTCGAGTCGACTGTGCACATAGCATCATTACGAGCATTAGATTCGTTTCTTTGGCTTGCGAAGTAAACATGATATATGAATACGCACATATTTAACTCCTTAAGATGATGCGATGCTCCCTTCATCTGATTAAAATAAAATGTTACACGGTTATATGATCTTATATAAGTAACAAGGGAAGTAACAATGAGCTCTACCGAAACCTACGGTAAAATTTCACGCAGAGGAAGGAAGTCCCACAGAAAGACCATACACAAAAAATCAGCTGCTCCTTTGAGCTGGAAATACCCGAAATGGCATGTTGAAATGTCGCTCACCACTGTCGACAAGTTCACAATAATAAGTGCATTACCACCCCTTGTAAACTGAGTGTTACTTAGAAAAAAGTGAATAACAACAACGCGGGTACATACTAGACCTAATAGGAAGTCGTATGATAGGGTGGACCTTGACGGAGGCCATCTTGAAACCCGCCATCTTGAATTCAGGTCAAGTTTTTAAAATAGGAATAAGGTAATGTGATACATGATTTTGGATTAGAATTTAATCAGAAAAACAATAGTGTCGTTAGTTTTAATATACGTGCAGGTGGTAAAATGTTACAGACATATTAATTGTTTTTGTTTCCGTTGTGCACAAGTCCCTTACAATACAACGCCTTCTAAATTGTGTGTTAATGATAATAAGTCAATAACAACATGTTGGATATATATAAAGCCGAGAGGAATGTCAATGATAAGGGGGAACGTGACGGCGGCCATCTTGAAATCCGCCATCTTGAATCAGACACAAAATTTGTAACTAGAAAGCATAGTGTGCGACACCTCATTTTAAAAGCAAATGTGTTCACCAATCCAATGGTATGGCTATTTTTACTTTATCGTTAACCAGTACGAAGTTAGAGCTGTTGTGATTGTGTACCAAACGTCAATACGTCGCTGTTTTAAATGGGTAACATGTTAATTTACACCGCATGTGTTAATATTCTAGTTAGCACTTTGCTGAAGGTTGGGCCTGACTTGGAACGCAAAATGGATAACAATAAACAGGAATGGAGAACATATTGAACAGTCCCTTGAAGCGTTAATTATCGTTGGTTTCTTACCTCTTTTGTTTAGTGCACATTAAAAACAGGCCTAACTTCGTACCGGTTAATGATAGAGCACAAATAAGCGTATCATTGGATGGTGAGAACATTTGCTATTTAAATGAGGTGTCGCACGCAATGCTTTCTAGTTATAAAATTTCTGTCTGATTCAAAATGGTGGATTTGAGGATTGACGCCTTTACGTTCCCCCTTATCATTGACATTCCTCTCGGCTTCATATATATCCACCATGTTGTTATTGACTTATTATCTTTAACACACAATTTAGAAGGCGTTGTATTGTAAGGGACTTGTGCACAACGGAAACATAAACAATTAATATGCTTGTAACATTTTACCACCTGCGCGTATCTTAAAAGTAACATCATCATTGTTTTTCTGATTAATTTTTAATCCAAAATCATGTATCACATTACCTTATTCTTATTTAAAAAACTTGACCTGAATTCAAGAGGGCGGTTTCAAGATGGCCGCCGTCAAGGTTCACCCTACCATACGACTTCCTTCTAGGTCTAGTATGTACTCGTGTTGTTATTCAATTTTTCTCATTAACACTCATTTTACAAGGGGTGGTAATGCACTTATTATTGTGAACTTGCCGACAGTGGTGAGAGATATTTCAACATACTATTTCGGGTATTTCCAGTTCAAAAGAGCAGCTGATTTTTTGTGTATGGTCTTTCTGTGGGACGTCCTTCCTCTGCGTGAAATTTTACGGTAGGTTTAGATATGAGCTCACTGTTACTTCCCTTGTAAGTTGAAAATACCACTTCGTTGATGATCGAGTGTTTGTTACACGCCAGCATGATACGACAGCAAAGGCGAAAACTAAGAACAGCCCAAAACTAATACAAGATCTATTCTGATTGGATAGTTCGTTCAAAGGACGCGCTTCTATAATAAACGAGTATGATGTAAATAAATATTCCATAATACCAAGTATATTAATTAGATAATCTCTAGAACTCGATTGAATTACTGTTCTGCTTGCGGCATTCACCCAGAATTCTAAAAAAAATAAGACCTATAACACTTAACTTTGTTTTGTTAAAAAAGAAATTTGCCCCGCTAATATAAACTCTAAGTCCAGATAACTGAAATTAAAAAGTTCAATCTAATCTGGTATGTTCATATGAATGTCAGATTTTGAATATCTATCCAGTTCTATAATCTGAAGTGGAATGGCGCCTATCAGTCCAATCAGCTAAGTAGAGACATGAGTTGAAGTATCGTAACATAGATCACTCCTGAAAGTATGAAGATCGCTGTAAATAACAAGATGCACGTTGCCTGGATACCCAAAACAGATTAAACTTACCTTTGTAAATTAGCACATTATTCGCTGTAACAAAATGAACACTAGCGAATATAAAGAAATGAAAATGTACAAAAAATATAAAAGAATAAACACACAATTAAATAAAAGACATAGACATTACATAAATCAGTAAAAAAGAGCATTTATTTCAAATTATTGAACTGTTCTTCCTTTCAAAATGTTTTGAATAGAGATTTCTTGTTTTCTTAGTTTTCCATTTACGTAGCTAGGTAAATGGAAAACTAAGAAAACAAGAATCAGCTTGTTAAAAATTGTAGGCTAAACTTCGCTAGTTCTTCCAATTGTTGTAGGAAAATAGATTGATTTCAGAGGAATACAAATAAACTTGATTAAAGGCTGTTGATTGAGCCTAGAGCTTCATTTAACTTTCCTGAAGAAAAACATCTGTTCCAGACTTGGCAGTTCGAAATTAAGTCCTGGTGGAATTACTTTGTGCATTAAGCCATGTTGTAGCCATTTCTTCAGATCGGGATTAGGAGTAACGTTATTCTTCTTATCAGGCTTTAATCGTCTATCAGAATTTGTGAACACTTCTAAAAGATCTTCGTCCATCATCATTCTATTTGAAGCTTTTTTCGATACTTTTTACTCGATGAACGAGTAGGTTTATACGTGATTTCGGTTCTTTTACCTGTGATTTCAGGAGTAACATATTTACTCTCTGAATCGGGATTAGATGAAAGCAAATTATCCACCTTATCATTAATAGTGTTATTCTGACTAAAAGATAAAGTTAACGTTTCCAATAATCTAGAAATGCTGAGCATATAATCGAACATTTGCTTCAGAAAGTCTCAGTTAAGTTCCACCAGCTTAGATATATGTTGACTCAATGCTTCTATTGAAATGTTGATAATTTCTTTCACTTTGATTGTGTCATTACTTCCGTTTGAAACTTTACCTTCTGTTTCAGTAGAATGAAACACGCTCAAAACGGACCGTTCTGGAAATATTAATTTCAATGCATCATTACAAATAAAATAGATGAAATCTTTACCAAGGTTATCCATAAATAAGCTAATGTTTGATTAAGATTAGATCAAAATTAGTTTAAATGGATATGAAAGATCATTCGGTTAATTTAGCAGTTGTGGTTAGACTTATGTACGTTTCTGATATATCTAACTTCAATGTACACCTGAAGTAAAGTTTGGTAGACCTCGTTAAGAATATTTCTTTATTTATATTCTTACCTAAGATATGATAATTGCTTGTACTAAGTACATCATTAGAGGTGTCTTAAGATACAGCACGTAGCATCATTACGAGCATTAGATTCGTTTGTTTAATTGGCGAAGTGGATATGATATGTGAATAAGCACATCATGGATTTACACTAAGAGTTGATATGTGTAACTCCTTAAGACAATGAGACGATCCTTCCATCCGATTAAGATAATACAATACACGGTTTTAACTAAGATGGAAACCCCACTTCGTTAATGACCACTTGTTTGTTACACACCAGCATGATACGATAACAAAGGAGAAAACTAAGGACAACCCAAAACGAACGCAAGACCTATTCCGATTGGATAGTTCATTCAAAGGAAACGATTCAAGAATAAACCCTATGACGTAATAAAATGTTCGGCAATACCAAATATACTGATTAGATAATCTCGAGAACTCGATTGAACTACTGTTCTGCTTATGGCATATTTTTTGGCGTCTACGTAATTTACTTTTCTACGTTTGATTTATATTGTAATTACAAAAAACATCATAGTGTTACTGATATTACTACTATTCACTATTTAAAGTACAAAATTGCAACAAGGCTAATTAAAATACATATTGTAATGTAAAATATGCATTGTTATTAGTATAAACTATTTATTTTCTAGATACATACACACATACAAATTTTACAGGCCTTCGATGTAGCCATCAACGTTGCGTACATGTTCTCAGTGACGCGTATGTGTCTGGATACCTTTAGCACTGCCTAATCTCTGCATGGTTCGAAGAGATCGATCTATTGCCTGAAGAATGTCTTCAACTGCTCGGAACCGAATCCCACGAAGTGTTTCTTTCATATTAGGGTTACATTCAAGTAACCGGAGAGTATGTGGGGATGATAGTTCGCTTCCCAGCCCCAGCTATCGAACTAATTAGACACATCTCAAGTTGCATGCCTTCTTGCATTGTCGTGCAGAATGATGGGTGGGTTATACATAAAGTGTCGTATATTTTTCTCAGAGCTTCTCGCAGATTGTTCTTCAAGAAGATACAGTAATACTCGGCATTAAGGGTCTACCCTAGAGTAACGGCATGTTGTGCGACAACACCATCCCAATCGTAGTTAGGATTTACGATAGCTTTCACATTGGTGGTGTGAACAGTCTGCGTTCGCGGTGACCTGACTGTTGTTTATCGTGCTGACCAGAAATGAGATCACTAGTTTGATTGGCGTTTCAGCTTTGGTTCGTAAGGTCTGACTCAGGTCTTATCAATTCCAATGATACGCCGTAAGAAGGCCTTCCCTTCGCGCTTATACCTCTGCAAGTGAGGATGAGCAGCGTCATATCGTAGCCTTTATGCATTTCCGTTAAATCATGTGGAGCCCTTCTCTATACAATGTTTCGCATTTTCAGGCGGTCCTTCAGGATGTGAAGTACAGTAGAAGGCGCCAGTCTGTATCTTGGGCTAACTTACGACACGTGGCGTTCCGATCCTTCTCCACTAATTTGGACACAGTCTACACGTCTTCGCCACTTTCTGGCGGATGACCAGACCGGGACATGTTTGACATATTATCGCGACCTTCTCTGAAGGCTCTTGCCCACCTTGCTCCTGTTCGGTACGATAAAGCAGATGCACCAGCAAGCCTCTTGTAGTACTTGGTAATATTGTCGTGCATTGCGACCTCTAGCACTATCAATTATTAACCAGCTCCTCTGGTCTTGCTTCCAAAACATCGTGACTGTATTCCGCGACCGCTTCTTCACAACCTCTGTTCCTGTTCTCACTGCGCACGCGATGGAGCAGGAACGGCGAGTTCACTTTGTGTGGGAGAGGGGAGGTATCTAACTAACCTGTGGTATAAATGGCATTGCCTAGCATCGTTTCACGACGTGGCTACAGTATTGTTGCCACTATTAAAAATATTACAGATACTGTATTTCTAATTAGGAGTAACGAAAATTATGCACGTTCTGATACGAGAGAACGAAAACTTTATGAGTTCCGTCCTGTCACATTTTGGGACAGGCCATACACCATTTTAACTTACTGATAACTCTGATTTCAATATGTGTCTCATAGATTCAAATTGTATTTCCTGTTACATAATTACTTTAAATAGGAAATATAATGCCCTATAAACGTTCTGTACAAATGAGTTTTTCACATCTCATATTTGAAGATATTGACGTGATGTTCTTATTAAATTCATCCAATGAAGCTAGAACGTTTTCGGTCAACGTGTTTATTATGAAAATGTATTACTGCAATATAGATAAGCATAAGCATACTGCACTATAAGATGCATAGCAGACATTAAACGGATATGACACACTTATACTAAATCGTACCCATTGACAATCAAGAGCTGAAAAAGAACTAAAAACTCCGCAAGTATTTCTTTACTTCATTTTTATAATAATTGTTCAAAGTGTGTCTTTTTACAAATGACGATTCAAAGAAATTTGTCAGATAGAATATTAATTCAATTTGAGCTTTCCGTCCAAGTACAAATTATTTTGTAAAACATTGAAAACAAAACAGAATAATACATTGAAATATTTTCGAATAACACATTAAAGATAAATAAGGATACGAGAACGGTAGCAAGCGAAACGGATCGGAAAGAGAATTCAATGACTCATAGGTCTTATGAAAGCTGCGACTGTAATCAATGCGCATCGTGGTCATCCACTCTCTTACGTTACGTCCGCTCTAATAAGTATGAGAGCAATCTGATAGTGAGGCAGGCGAGTAATTTAGAACTACTTGCGTTGCAGAGTCTTTAGCCGGGTTTATTTCCTGTTGTACAAGTTCTAGAACCTGGAAGGTGCTAATAACTTATCTACTTTGTTTAACACGATACCGTTGGAACTCTGTCACCGTAGACGATTGGATGCGGGGACAAAGAAGCTTCACACAGTAAAAGTTACAGGGAAGGCAATCAACGAAGGATTTCTCTCTTTCTCATTAACCCTAGTTTGTTTGAACTTGTTCCAGTTTATCACAGGATGAAGGCGGGACTTTTCCCGTAGCTGTAGGTAATGATCCTTCCTGTGTTCACTTTTCAAAAGACGGGAGCAAATGAGATTGAATGACGAAATAACACATGGCTTAAAAGAAACGTGAGTGAAATTCCATAAGCGTAGATTGAGGTGAGTTTGAAGTAAAAAAAAAAAAATATCTATGCCCCAAATTGCACAGTTGTATAGCTGCAAAGCAGTATCATCAAAACGCAATGTCTTTAACAATAATGGTAGAAGACGCATAGTCAAAGGAAATGACAATCAGAATTACTCACAAAATGTAAATTAGAGTCAAATTAATGGTTCATTGAATAAAGTTTACAGGGGAACTTTTACAAGAGCATTTTCTATTTTGAAGTAGTTCACGTCGTGTGATACAAAAGTATAAGAGCAATACTGAACTGAACTCACACTTGATACTAATTATAAGACAGAAATATATACAGGGGTATACAAAATAATGTGAGAACCCCTGTTAACATGTCTGGCTTTCCTGACTGTTTCCTCTGAAATGTTATGCACTTTGATCTACTTAATTGTTTCTTTGTAGTATAAATCCTGTTGAGCTGTTATGATCTAACAGTACTTCTGTGGGTTTTCTGGTGTGCTGCTTAATCTGGTATTAAGCCTGACTTTACACTTCCGAAGAGAGAAAACTGTTGATTTCTGACAAAACGGGGTTCCGACTACGACAAAACGAACCGGTATTAACGGCATCTAGCCACTGTGTGTGTGACTAACATCACCACATATAGTGTTAATGGGAGAACAAGGTCTCAAGCACTGTGTCTGACTAACTTAATGTTAGCTGACTAACAGAATCAGGATGGTCGTTAACCTCTAATAAGATGGTAAATGTTACGAAAGTGACTATTGGGCTTAATCTTCGTTATCATTATTCCAGGTGTCAGAAACATGTACAAAGACAGTTACAATAATTCTGAAAAGTATTATATCATTTTTTACCAAAACCGGGCCATATCCTGTGCATTCTCCGAGCCCTGATGTAGTTTTATTTTTCGCACATAAAATTGGACACAGTCGACACTGAAACATGTACCTAAAAGGTGTGGTCTTCTCCGTCATCACATTTGATGTTATGATTTTCAATATAACCCAATTTTACCAAGATTACCTTGGACGTGCCCACTCCTGACCTCACCCTGTTCAAACACTACCATACCAAGCATCCTTCATCACGGCCAGATGGTAAGCTTTCAGCTACTATTTTCCAACCAGAGGTTCTTTGTTTTCCACAATTGCAACCTGGCCTTTTTGTTGGATCTTTAAGTTCCTTTGAAGTTATTAGGCTCTTCCTGGACCTAATCCTTTGAATATAGATTTTCTGTTTATAAAATGATAAAATGGGTGAGTACTCTCGTGTTCCATTTTCTTCCGTTCCCTGTTTGCTGTTACTTCTCTTCTAACACAGGGTGGTATTATTCCTGCTAGGCGATAAAGTCATTCGACAGGGTAGGCACTTAATGAGTCTGTTATATTCAACAAGTCTCCCTGTTATTATTTCTCTCGAGATAGTATAGGTAGTATTTTTCTTTCTTTTAGTAATCACTTTATGAATGTCATATTATATATTTCTTCACTTTTAATTGTAGTTGATATTATATGATTTTTAGTGTCCATTTTTTGTTTGTTTTATAGCGTTTAATTATTCATTTTGTAGTGTTCAATAATGTATATTATGTAACTTTATGTAGAATGTTCAAATGGTTGAGTAGAAGAAAAGGTTATGCCTTAACTCCGCCATTTAAAAGAAGAATAAATGAAATGAAATGAAACGAAAGTCTCGTTGAGAGCTATATCCACCTGTTTCGCGTGAAATGAATTATAGTATACAGGACAGGCGTACCCACAGCCGGATTTATCGCTAGATCCACAAGGCCCAGGCCTTGGGGTGAAACTTTTCCAGGGGCGCACTTGACAAGGAAAAATTAGAAACCATTATTTAAAACCCTAGATGAAAAAATATTTAGTCAACAACCACCATATCAGTTTTGACTCGGGCGACGCCTCGTTCATAATTCACTTCAGGCGGTTTAAAGTTATGTTTATTTACATTACAAATAGTAAAATATATATTAGTGCTTATATTAGAAATATTATTTACTCCTATTTTTGCCTTTGTACATTCCAATAACCTTTTTAGTCAATGTTATGTATAGTCAGTCTACCCCTGCCAATGGGCAACATGTACTTTATGTTGAAGCACTTTATACGCACGAAGCCGTAGTTCATGTTAGATATTTGTATATGAGGAAAACTAAAGTCTCTTTTCCTAACCTGTCGTTTCGGGTCCCCCGGCTGCTTCTCTCCCATATTCTATCCGGTATGATCCAAAGAGACTATAAGACCTTAAAAATTAAAAAAAAAAATCCTAACCTGTCTTTTGTGACAGTAGCAACAAAGCTTATTGTTTTCTCTAACTTGACCTTATATCCTTATGAGATAATTGTTCCGGAGGTGCGAATTTTCAAAGGACTGCACACGTATTCAACTTAGCGAACATGGTGTCGCTTTTCTCCATTCCAAAAGATTTTATAACTTTTACAAGTTGCTAATTTTCAGGAGCGATGCATTTTTGTGTGAATAAAAATAGTTCGTATTACCCTCTTGTTCAGTGTAATTAACACGTCTCCCACAAGTAGACTACAGTAATTTAATTACAATTGCGGTTGTAGAGCTATGTACTTAATGTCATCATCATCATATTATTATTATTATTCAATCGTATTTTGTAAATAACCACTTTAGTAGAGCTAAATAATTATTATTTGTTTATCATTATTATTACACTGCTCTGCATAGTTTTTGATCTTCAGAAACAATTAGATGTTTATGTGCTGAGTTTGTTTGTAACACTGGTAAAGGCGTACGGTCCGGAACTCTGCTTCCAGCAGTAAAGAATAGTGTTGGCTCTATTTTGTTTTATCATATCGTGGTTTCGATATATTGAAAGTAGGATGGCTGTATGTACTGTGACACCATTTTGGTTAACTATGTCTATGAATCGCGCATGCATTGTTTCTTCCATCTTCGAAGATGATAAAGATCTAAATTATGTAGCTGAAAATGCCAAGTCATATTTATAGATATGTGAGAATGAAATTCCATATCTTTATTGTCCCCGAGTCACCAAACGTGAATATTCTCGATCCAATATGGCCGGTTTCGAAAAACAGAGTCATTTCCCAATACCCTTCTTCAACATCTGTCAAGGAACTGGAACAGTTGCTGCGTGAGTATGCATCATTTCCCAGGAGACCTCAGGCTGCATTAAATGACAGATCATTAGGTAAATCATTTCCTTCTTTGCTGCATGTTTACATTTTCTGTGCATCCACTGTGTACAAACACTTACAATAATACTAAAAGTTTGTCTCCGTATGTCTGTTAGTTTCTTAGTGCTTGTTCATTTCTAATGGTACTTCCGTGTTTACGCACTGCTATTTACGCAATGTTTCTCACATGTTATAAAAAAAATAGTGATGCACGTTTTAAAATGTATTAATTGTGTTTCAATATTTATGAAAGGTTATAAATATGCAGACAGTTTCCGTGAATTAAATTACGTCAAGCAGAACCGTGTTGGTTATACCCAATAGATTAGAATGAACTCAGAAAATAAATTAATAGTTGGATTGAATGTGCTAAAATTGATGAAATTTTATAATAAAAGAAGGATAAATTTTGTAAAGCTAAAGTTCTCGCTACTCTTTCTCTCTGTCTCTTTTTCTATCCGCATCTTAGACAAATAGTTATGTAACAGAGATAGATGTAGATATCTTGTTATTTGTGTCGATGCCACGCTAATGTTGAGCGCCTGGTAGCTAAGACACTACTTATGATACGTCATTTCATCAAAGACACTTTTCTCTTGTTTTGATGTGAGAATTACCTCCCGAAGTTTGTTTTCCTATTTTTTAACCATCTATGTGCTATATTTATATCTAATATGCCCCTAAATATCGCACGAACGTTCGTAATTTCTGTAAGTTGTAGGAGATAGGATAATGGAGCTTAGCTGTCAAAGTATAGAGTAAATTGTGAGGGCCGTAGTGGATAAAATTGCGAGCGTAAAATGATAAAAGTGTTGTTGATAGTTCAGAAGATATTTTTTGCTAGATTCTTATGGCAAACTTAAGCCGTAGATTACGTGAAAGGAATACATGAATATACATGGACATAATACATATAAATGCAATGCATAGATGAACATGCTATGTGAAAATTAATGACGAAATAACATGGGACAGCGTCTAAGTCCAGCGCCAAGAAAAATTGTCGAGAAACAGCTCGCATATCAGAAATTATTACAGATGGGCGTACATTAATATTACAAGGCCAAAACAAATCATCACCCAAACTTTCACAGTAGTTTCGCATTTTTGAAACAACCATGAGTGTCATGAACATCATGAAAGAGGATTTGTTTGCATCTGTAGAAAGTGACGGTTAGGGATCAGCTTTACAAAGTGGGGGGACAACCTTTTTTAGTGGTTTGTGGGGTACATTGTTCTAAAAGTCGGAGAGCCGGGATACCTATTTATTTCGGATGAGGAATCGTTCCGTTTTCGTGTAATGTGAATTTGCACAATATGGGCTAGTAGTCTGAAGAAAATCCGCACGTGTATACATAAATTGTATTATATGATACTAAGATGGGTTGTAGCGAGTAATGTCAGCTCGTCGAATCATGCCAACATTTTTAAGGAAATGTCAACTTCAAACATTACTTGGATCAAACTTTTAATGTCTCTTTAAAGCAAATCACAACAAATCAACTACAGGAAGCGTATTTTGAATAGAAAGGCGCCACAGCCCACACATCAAATTCAAGTATTAAGGAAAGTCAACAGACCTTTTAACATGACAGGATCATCAGCAGAGAGACTGCTCAGCTTTGGTCTCCACATTCTTGAACAGCAAGGAAAAACAAATCAGCTGAAAGAAAGCATTGCCACCACTATTGCGGCTATTTCACCCTCCGCACTCATGCGCGTATTACGTAACATACGCACCAGTCAGTACGCGTGTCTCAATGTTAATGGTGGACACTTCCAGCTCCACTTTTAACGACATTAGTTACAGTTAATTGATTCCTTTTCGTATCTTCTACACTTAGAAGCTGAAGTTCCTCCGAGTTACTTTTAAAAAGATCACTCTGTGGCACGAAAACGTCATGTGAGTGTTTAAAAATGTATTCATACTATCATGGCAAACCACCATATTTTAAAATTAAGACCAAATTTCCAATAGGACATATTGCAGATGCTCAAAATTTGCAAATTTGCAGTCGTTAACTCGGTTGATATATTTAAGTGCGTGTAGAACTGTTTCCAGTAAAGAGAGTTGTAGTGGTAACTCGTACATTGCTATAAACACCGGAAGTAAAATTGAAGAATTGTTGGAAATACAAATGGGGCATGATAAATTTCACATAACCACATAGAGTACACAAATACCATCATGAGAGAATATTGGGTCAGAGGGTAGAAAATAGGCTGGTAAATCAAAGTAACTGATTTAAAATCTAATTTTTTTCTCTGTGTCTGCTTTCATTGACGCTCTAGCCGGAGGTATAAAAGTACAGATGAAGAAACTAAATTAACAGTTCCCAAAATTATTTACATGCTATTAAAACAATTAAATACTTTAAACAAAATGTTAGCAACAAAATAATGATATTGATACATTTGTGAGTTAGAGACTTCTAAGGTGTATCTAGGCAAAGGTAGCTACGCAGCTATTGCTTCACTCTTGGTTGCTGTGGGCAACGAGCTTTATACAAGTAACACAGGATCTTGTTCTCTTCTTTGATTGATCCTACCTTCAGTAAGTCCCAGAAGGCGACCTTTCACGTATTTTTTCACGATTTCGCGTACTGCGAATCATGACAACTATCTCCTACGGCTCTCCTGGGGGATAAATGGAAAAAGAGATGGCTGTCCACGGAAGAAGGAAGGTATTCAACAGGGGAGGACAGGCTGCTAGAATTTCCAATTAAATTCACACTCTCATCCAACTGTACTGAAGCAGGTTTCTTGTTCTATATATACCGAAGAAAGTGTTCACATAGGAAGAATTTTCAAACAACTTCCTGGAGAAAAAATTAATGAAAATTTATGACTTTCCTTCCACATTCTGAAATCTTCAGAGCATGCCGTGTATGTTACACTATAAGTAAGGTTAAGAGTACCCCAATTTAAGTAAAAATTTTCAATCATTAAGCCCGGTCTCATAATTTGAACCCATTGTCTGTTCATTACGAGGATAGAATACTTCCTGTGTACCAACACTGATGTTCCGTTGTTGGTCACAATTATAATTAATGCAGAAAGGACTAAATCCGCAAATGAGTTTCGAAAATGCTAATTCCAATGTGTTACACAATCCACTAATGAGCTAATATTTCGAGATTGAGTGTTTCGTTTTGGATCGAGTCGAATTCCGGGCCCGATAAAGCAGTTATAGTTACTGCTAATCAGTAATCTTACTATCTCTTAACTAAATTCGGAGGTTACACAGAAGTAGTCTAGTAAGTAATTAACATATGAACAAATATATTTTTAACTTGTGTTTAAAGTATAAAAATAGTAAATGAATTGACGATGTCGAGGACGAATACCACTAGCAAATTTGCTACCAGTAGAATGAATACTTAACTTTCGTCAAAATGTAGTGCAAGACACTACTCGCTGCTGACTAAAATTCTGATGCCGGTCGAAAACGTTTACTTCTATAGGTGTTTCATAGTTCTGTCGAATCGGTGTAGTACTGTCCACGTACATGCAACTATCAATATATTGTGTTGAAAGCCGGTTTAGAAGGTAGACTACCAGAGAGCATGGCCGGGGCATATGGAAATTTAAAATATTAGAGTTTCCAAGACTGATCAAGCAGAAAATTTGGTTCCAAAACACGGTAGTATATTGCAGAGATATACATGACTGTCCTTAATCTCACTGCAAATCGACTTTAAAGCTTTTACAGAGAGGAATATGTAGGGAGTCCTGACGATTCGAAAATCGATAACTCTCTCTGATAGATACTCCTTGGTCAGAATGGCTTTACTAATGCAATACAAGGGGAGACCGAAAAGAAATCGGAATTTAGTAATAACAATTTATGTATTTATTTTGGGTGTTGTAAATTACTGTCCCTTTGATACAATGCAACGTGTTTTCCACTTTTCGAGGTAATCCTGAAAATCCTCTAAAGTTATACCTTTCAATTACTACGTCTTGTCTTTATTTTCTTCACCTATTAGAGCTCCGAAAAACGTTTCCTTTGAGATTTCCATTCATTGAAGTAAACAAAAGTCATTACAAAGCAATAATGGCTAAATATAACGAGTGAGAAAGCTAGGTCATGTTGATTTTGGTTAAGAATTGTTTCTCAGTCAAAGTTTTGTATACTGGTGAGGCAAGACGTTTGCTAAAACTCTTTTAATTTACAATTCCACGCATAACATCCGTTGACGTACGTGCACAAGAAAAGCAAGAAATTCGTCAATGCATCTGGCCGGTCTGCCAAAATCACTAGTAACATTTTAATTCGTTCGGAGGTCAAGGGCTACTCTGAGCAAGGTTGGTCTGGAAGTGTCAAGTTACAATTCTTGAAGCGGGAAAATTACTCGTAAACATTTGTTTTCCCCAGAGCAGGTTCTTGTAAGCTGTTTCAAGTGTTACAACTGTTTGGCCTTGATTTTTTCAAAACAGAAAGCGTTTTCGCGGCGGCACTTTTCACCCATCAAAATTCACCAAAGAGGCGCTCAACAAAAACATTTACTCGACTTCACACGAAAACACCGAAAGGCAGACTAATGCAGAAGAGTCCCGACAAGAAACATCTAGCGGTGGAATCATGTACTACATCGGACTTATAACACGCTTGTAAGTGTTCACGTATATCGGCGCTTAAAATTTGCTAGTTTTATATTGTAGCACAATTTAGGTATTGTGAATTATTAGCATGGGGAGTTTTGCAGAGTATGCATGAAAATTACATACAAATATGAATTTCATATCCTTTAAATGCCCAAATAAACAGATTACTCTCAAATATACGCGAATATAGGCCTATATATATATGGCGAATATCTTCATAACCTACGATTCGCTGATGATATAGTCCTGTTTGCTTCACATGCAGAATAACTACAAACAAGAATGAAAGAGCTGTGTAATGAGAGTTTGAAAATAGTACTTAAAATTAATTTAAAAAAGTAATATACATCAGCATGCTGAAAAGAAGGAAATAAAGATTAGTGGAGAGACAATAGGCATAGTTGATGAGTATGTTTACCTGCTCAAAACAAGAAAGACCAATATGACGGATGCAATAAATAAAAGATGTAAAATGGCATGGAGTTCGTTTGGAAGACTACACTTTATTTTCAACAGAAAACTACCCACATGTCTCAAGCCAAGTTTATAATCAATGTGTCTTACCTATTATGATATACGGTTGTGAAACGTGAACATTGAATGCACAAACGACTCACAAATTAAGAGTATTACAAGGAACAATGGAGAGATGCATGCTAGGATAACTTGGAGGGACAGGAAAACAAATGAATGGATTCGCGTACAAGCAAAAAGTAGAAGGTATAAATCAAGACTACGAAGAAGATGAATTGGAGATGGGCAGGTCACATTGTTAGACGAACATATGGAAGATGGACGACGAAAGTACTACACTGAATTCCTAGTAACGACCGAAACGATGTCCAAATGCAGGATGGATATGAAATCAAGCGTTTTTCAGAAGCTACATGGATGAATATAGCAAAGCGATTCCACGCGTCACGCACCGATTTTAGAACAGTTTTTTTCGACTTTAATTGCCTTATAACATCTGTTATAATTTCAAAATAGGCGATTTACGCACACCGTTTGATTGAGGAGTCACTGAAGAATACATTCTCGGTGAAAGAATAGGTAATGAATAAGAATACTATACAATGTTAAAGTTATCGTGACGCGCTGACATTGTAGCAAACCGCACTTGTACTCTAACAACATTTGCCCCAAACTCTCTGAAAGTATGGACCCCCCCAAAAATTCAAGAAACCACATTAAATATGAATATGTTAAGTTTAATTTCTGTATAAAAAAAATCCAGAAAATATAAACATACTTAACGAGTGTATAGGAGGAAAAACACAGCGTCACGCACAACATGTTTTCGTCACGCACTGACATCTGCGAATTATTAGATGATTTTTGCCTTGTACATATTGCTTTATTTTTGTACATTCTAATAGAAATATATTAACGAACTCAATTACAGATTGTAGATAAATATCAGTAATAAAATATAATGCGTGGCCAAATTCGTGTGTTCCAAAAGTTAAAAATGTTAAATTCATATTAGAGCTATTCTACGAATAAGTGAAGATCTGCAGCAAAAAGTCAAACATACAGTGAACATTTTGTAGATTAGTGCAATCAGCTTTTCGAAGGTACCGAGGGCCACAAGCAAGGGAGAGCAAATGGCGCACGTGGCTCCCAGAGATTCCCAAAAATGGAGGGTGTAAGTGCAGTTGTGCACAATTTATATAATTTTTATCGTAAAAATTTTAAAGTTGAGGATATGCTCGAGAATTTTGGGGACGACATCCCTCTCAAAGGAGTCTGAGAAAATTACTTCCCCAAGCACCGAACTGGAGGCGGCAAATGAAAATAAGGAGGGAAGGTTGTTCATTTTTCGCTCCTTCGAATGGGCGTAAAATCGGATACTTCTCCGCTTCCAAAAATACAAGCTACAGGCCTAGGTATACATTGTGTGGTTACAAAACATACTTTAATAAATCTTACGTTAATACAAATGCATGGTAAGCTTGTGTTGTTGGACTATTTAAAAGTTAAAATGTTACAAATTTATTTATGAGTTATACAACTAAAAATCTTGGAATGCAAAATTTAAAATATATCCATATTAAGCTTTTTTCTTTTATATATTGACATAAATGAATGACCTATTTGTTTCTAGTCTTGTTTATGACCTGGTAAGTATTATAATTTAAACTCGATTGCATGATCATATCAGTATGTCAGGCTCTTTTTATCTTCCAATATGCTGTTACTACCTACAACCTGATTTTCTTTTATGAAAATAAAACTTTAAACATTCCCCTATTAAGTAGTATATTAGATGGTTTTGTTGGTCCCACACTTTCAGAGAGTTTGGTGAAACGTATATCAAAATGTATGTGCGAGTTGTAAAAATGTCAGTGCGTGACGGCAACTTTAATATTATATAATAAATAGTATTTTTAATATATACGTGTTATTTAACAGAGAACGTGACCCTCAATATTTCTGCTAACATAATTATCGTATCTCCAATTTGCATTTTTTTTTTTTGTACTTCTTGGAGATATACCGCAATTACAGTCGAAAAGTATATTGTGAATGTCAGTTTGTTAAAGATAAAATGAAATTTATGGGCGGTAACAGCACTATGGCTTACGCCTGTAAATATCAGTTTGTGACGTTAATGTTTTACACAAAATTTATTGTTATTAGGAAAAACGTTTGAAATAATTTTTGTTCAGCATATGACTCTAACGCATCATATAAAAGTATTCGGCAGTGTATAGTACTTGTTATATGTGGAGCGTCACAGTCTGACATAATTAAGTAATCGATTATAATGCTTGCTTGGCAGGGCGTAACGACGATTATTAAGAAACAAATCAATAGTTTATGTCAATATAGAAGGAACGTACTTTAATTTATATATTTTTTTTTTAAATTTCAAATTCCTATGGTTTAAGCTGTAAAACGAAGTACAATTGTAGCTCTTTTTGTGATTTTTGTTTTAAATACCGCGAAAACATAAGCTAATTACCCATTTGTGGTAATACTTGTTTATTTCTTTATGTACACATGAATCGTCTACCTTCCAAGAATGGAGAATCCAGCAGCGGACAGAAAGTGGTTGAATATGATTATATATATGACCGCCCCGCTGGTTTAGTGGCTAGCATTGCTGACTATGGATTGATGGGTCGATTCCCGCCGCCACCAAAGATTTTTTTTCAAGGCATGTAGATCCGGAACGGTGCCCATCCTTATCGTGATACAATTGGTGAGCTGCTGTGAATAAAAGATAGTGGTGATCACAGTGAGAGCTTAGGTTCTTCCCTCCCAAACCGTCTGGTCAGCGTGGGAGCAGTAGACCAACTCCTCCCTCCTGGGAGAGGCCTCATCCAGTAGTGGATCGCGCTAACCAGATGGGTTGGGGGAGGTGAGCCTAAGTTTTCGCTGTGATCGCCACTGTGTTTTATTCACAGCAGCTCCCCAGTTACAATGCAGGCTGGGCACCGTTGCGGATCCGCACGCTTTGGAAAAAAAAATTGGTAGCGCCGGGAATGGACTACTTTTATACGGTATGTTAGAGTCAAACGCTGAACAAAAATTATTTCAAACGTTTTTCCTAACTTCAATACATTTTGTGTAAAACAATAACGAGCAATACCACGCGTCACAAACTGACATTTACGGGCGTAAGCCATAGAGCTCTTACCGCCCATAAATGACATTTTATCTTTATCTTTAACAAACTGACATTCACAATATACTTTTCGACTGTAATTGCGGTATATTTCCAAGAAGTACAAAAAACAAAAAATTCAAATTGGAGATACGATATGTTAGCAGAAATATTGAGGGTCACGTTCTCTGTTAAATAACACGTATATATTAAAAATACCATTTATTATATAATATTGAAGTTGCCGTCACGCACTGACATTTTTACAACTCGCACATACATTTTGATATATATTTCACCAAACTCTCTGAAAGTATGGGCCCAACAAAACTATCTAACGTACTACTTAATAGGGGAATGTTTGAAGTTTTATTTTCATAAAATCCGTAGTCAGCAACGCTAAATCAGCCGGGCAGTCATATATATATATATATATATATATATTTTTTCCACAGTGTAGTAACAAACCTTTAAACGGAAGGCGTAGTTCAACTGTAATCTTGTTACTATCACACTGAGACACTAGAAGCACTTCTTTTACACGCTTGGTAATGCTTTCTGTCGTTAACGTTACACACATATAACTTCGTAGTTATTTGAAAAACACTTAAATCTAACTAGCAATTACAGGGGTTTTGGAGGAAAACACCAGGGTTTCGTTGACTTTCTATTGGGGATTCAAGGGAAGAACCTACCTCGATTAAAAAGAAGCTGACGGCAATAACACCTATGCATGAATACAAACTATCTACTGAAACTAGAACATAAAATGACGGACGTTGAGAGCATCAGAATTTAAGACAGCTGCCATATAGAAGAGAACCCAAAATCTCACACCTCTATAACTGCGGCGATGAACCAAACTTCGATGTGATGAGGAAGTAGACTTGGGTTGAAACCTGGGTGGATCTTCTTACAGCACGTAACCTTTAGCAACAAGGACTTCTTCTCTCTTCTTAACAAGAATGGCGTTCTATCCTGGATGAATCAGAGCTGAAACTGGTGATCAGCTCCAAGGCAGTGAAAACTTACTTTAATATTGGAGAGACGTAGACTGGCGAGCTGTAGAAAGCCGAAGGTGAACGATATCAGCGATCACCAACGAAACTCAGAGCTCTCCTTCTCTCACTTCATCGGATATCAGTCTTTTATTGGAAACATGGTTTCAGCTGAACTTTGATCTTGCATTGCGTCGATTGATCTTTGCCCGGCTATGTAAGATGGCATTTGTACAACGTATTCAGGTGAACCTTGGACTGCTTCCGGTGAGAACTTTGCTCTGATGGCGTAGAAGTAACTAACATTCCGCGCTCTCGATGAAATGTGATACTTGTCTGCATATTTCTGTCTGTATCACCAAACACAAGTCTCGTTAAAATCAATCTTGTTTTTGAATAGCACACAGACATGCAATAAAATGATGATTTTAACCGAAAACACTTTTCCTCTTCTTTCGTTGGACAAATATGAGATTTTGGTTCTATATAAAATCAGGCTAAATCTATTTACAAATACCTTTTAGCAATGGGTGATAAATACTATTCAACAATATATATACATGTATATAAACATCATCATCATCTTCAGCACTGCTGGATGAAGGACTCTCCCTTACTTTCCACACATTTCGGTCTGATGCTATCCTCATCCATGTAGCTCCTGAAAAGCGCTTGATTTTCTCTACAAATCTTGCATTTGGACGTCGTCTCGGTCGTTTCGTTTCTATATGAATCCAATGTAATACATTTGTACTAAACTTTCCATCTGTTCGTCTAGCTACGTATGTGACGGGCCCCTCACGACTTCATCTTCTTTGCAGTCTTGAATATATGTTCTACCTTTGTTTGTGCGCGGATCAATTAAGTTGTTTTCCTGTCCCTCCTAGTTATTAATAGCATGTATCTCTCCTTTGCCTTTTGTTTGACTCTAAATCTTTGAGTCGTTTGCGCATTCAATGTTCAAGTTTCACAACCGTACATCATTATAGGTAAGATATTGGTTATAAAATTTTCGCTTTAGACACATGGGTAGTTTGCTGTTGAAAATAAAGTGTAGTCTTCCAAACGAACTCCATGCCATTTTGCAACTTTTATTTATTTCATCCGTCATCTTGGCCTTTCATGTTTTGAGCTGGTAAACATACTCATCAACTATGCCTATTGTCTCTCCGCTAATCTTTATTTACTTCTTTTAAGCATGCTGATTGTACATTACTTTTTTTAATTAATTTTAAGTCATATTTTCGAACTCTAATTACACAGCTCTTTTATTCTTGTTTGTAGTTATTCTGCACTTGAAGCAAACAGAACTAGGTATATCACCAGCGATTCGTAGGTGATGATGATATTCGCCATTGATCTTTATTCCAACTTCACCACAGTTTAAATTTTGTAACACTCTATCCAGGACAGCTGAAAGCAGTTTCGGAGACATTGAATCTCTTTGCCTTATCCTTTTCCAACTTAAAACTTTTCACTTTCTTGATGCAGTCTAATGACAGATATGTCAGCCAAGTAAATTTTTCGTAGTAATTTATTGTATGCACTTTGGATGCCTTGATGTTCAAGGGACTTATGTACTGCTACCAAGGAGACCGATTTGTTAAAATCTAAGTCTCGTTCAATATGATTAAAAATAATGTTGGTGTACATTTTGTATAGAACTGTCAGTAAACGAATTAGTCTGTAGTTCTCGACGCATTCTTGGGCCTTCCTTGTACAGCAAATTATGATAGTATTATTCCAACTTGGGATATTTCTATCTTTCTCAGGCACATTGAAAATAATTTAGCAATTTTCTCTTTCATCTTTTTAAACTTCTCATTTAAAGATCTCTGCTGGGAGTCCATCTTCTCGTGACGCTTTTACGTTATTTATCCTTCGAAGTACTTTACCCATTTCTTCTTGGACATCCACAACGTTTTCTTCAGAATTTTAATTTCCTAGTTCTTCTTTGGAGTAGTACAATCCTCTCTAGAAATTTGCAAATATTTATATAATTTCTTCCTTATTTCGTGTTGCCGTCCTGTCTGGTCTCTTAACTTAAATCATTTGCTTTTTATTTTTAACCTGAGCTTCGGTTTAGTTTTCTTCAGGTTTTAGTGTTTTTCGATTGTCTTTCTAACGAGATGTTTGCTGTATCTTCGGGCATCCTCTCCTATTTTCTTCCTTACGGTTTTATTTAGTTCTATTTAAGCAATCCTCTTGATGCAATTCTCCTCTTGTTACATCTTCCTTCTTCAAGCGTTTACTTTCTTCTGACATTTTGCTCTCCCTTTTATTTCTGATGTCTGTTATTTCCTTGGCTGTTTTTCTTATTATCTCTGTCCGTATTTTAATTCTCCTATTGATGCCTTTTTTACCTTCTAACTCTTTCAAGGCGCTGAATCTGTTGCTTAGTTCTATCTCGAATGTCTGTGTTTCCCTAGGTTTTCCAGATCCAAAATTGGCGGTTTTCCTGTAATATGCTTCCTTCTCCTAAGTCTATTATTTAGTTTCAGCTAACATCTTACCTTCCTGTAATCACCCGATGTTTTGAAACTGTTCAGAACAGACACGTTTTGAAGAATTTCCCTATTATTCGATAAAACGTAGTCTACTTCGTTTTTAGTCTCATTTGGGCCTTTCCGTGTCCACTTCCTCTGGGACGGTTTCTTGAAACATACATTGGAAATGAACAGTCTGTTGGTTTCTGAGAATTCCACAAACTTCTCTCCTCTCTTGTTTCTTTTGTCAAATTCAAAGTTTCCCACTTTCATGTCACTATCTCTTCTCTCTTGTTTCTTTTGCCAAACCCAAAGTTTCCCACTTTCGTGTCACTGCTTTGCTTAGTTCCTACTTTCGCATTGAAGTCTCCCATTACAATTATGTAGTGCGATTTGCTACTATTCAAAATCTTGTGTATCGAGTCATAGGTGATACAAATATTCACCATTGATCTGTATTCCAAATTCAACCCAGTTTACATTTTGGAAGACTCTTTCCAGGACAGCTGAAAACAGTTTTGGAGAAATTAAATCTCCTTGTGTTATCCTTCTCCAGCTTAAAACTTTTAACTTTCTTAATGCAGTCTAATGACAGATATGTCAGTCGAGTAAATATTCTTCAGTAACTTGATGTATGCAGTGTCGATGCTTTGATGTTCTAGGGACTTATGTACTGCTGCCAAGGAGACCGAATCGAAAGCTTTCTCAAAATCTATGAATCACAGACACGGAGGAAGTTCATATTCATTAGTCCTTTCCATTGAAATTCTTAAAATGTGTTATCGTCGTAGTACACTGTATATATATATAGTAAAGGCTTCTGCCACTAACTGGGAGGAGACCCCTTAATTCCTCTTGCTGAGACTTAAGGGAACCGACCGGGGTAGACGCCTAATGTCCAATCCATACGTTCACGTCGTGGGGCCTGTTAGTACCCAAGCAACTGCTTGGCGAACGAACATGGATGGGCTGCTCACCAACCCGCATTAGCTGACAGCGTGGTGAGTCAAATGTCAGCACCTCTCCTTTCTTTACATATGATGGTACAAGCAAGGAAACAGCCTCGGAGGCCCTCATTACCCGGAGGACGGAATGCAGCTGGCAACGGCAGCGGTCAGTCCTGCAGGAAGTCAGAGGGTCAAAATGCCCGGGTTTGGACTGTAGACTGCCAGGACACCGACACGGCAACTCGAACGGACCTATACGTGGCGACCCTCAACTGTAAGTCACTTGCAGGAGAGGACAAATTAAAAGAACTGCAGAATGAACTTAAGAGGATTAAGTGGGACATCATAGGACTATCAGAAGTGTGGAGGAAGAATGAAGAATAGTTGGAACTACCGTCAGGGCACACGTTCTACTACAAAGGAACAGAAACTGGAAAAGCGACAGGCGTTGGCTTTATAATTAATAAAGACCTATACGAGGAGATTCAGAAGATTTTGGATAGTAGCAAATCGCATTACAAAATTGTAATGGGAGACTTCAATGCGAAAGTAGGAACCAAGCAGAGCAGTGACACGAAAGTGGGAAACTTTGGATTTGGCAAAAGAAACAAGAGAGGAGAGAAATTAGTGGAATTCTCAGAAGCCAACAGACTGTTCATTTCCAATACATTTTTCAAGAAACAGCCCCAGAGGAAGTGGACATGGAAAGGCCCAAATGGGACCAAAAACGAAATAGACTACGTTCTATCAAATAACAGGGCAATTGTACAAGACATGGCTGTTCTAAACAGTTTCAAAATCTCGAGTGATCATAGGATGGTGAGATGTAAGCTGAAACTAAATACTAGACTAGAGAGAAAGAAGCTTATCAGAGGAAAACCGTCAGTTTTAGATCTGGAAAGTCTTGGAAAACACAGACAGACATTCGAGATAGAACTAAGCAACAGATTCAGCGCCTTGGAAGAGTTAGAGGATGAAGAAAACATCGATAGCAGAAATAAAATACTGACTGAGATAATAAGAAAAACAGCCAAGGAGATAGCAGGTACCAGAAAGAAAAAAGAGAGCAAAATCTCAGAAGAAACTAAGCTCTTGATGAAGAAAAGAAGGGAAATGAAAGAAGAGGAAAATTGCATAAAGAGGATTGAGTACATAGAACTAAATAAAACCGTAAGAAAGAAAATAAGAGAGGATGTACGAAGATGTAACGAAAATCTTGTTAAAAATACAATCGAGGAAAACAAGAGCCTGAAGAAAGCCAAACAGCAGCTCATGATAGGTAAAAAGCAAATAATTGCAGTTAAGACACCAGACGGGACCGTAACACGAAATAAGGAAGAAATTATAAACATATTTCAAAATTTCTATACAGAATTGTACTACTCCGAGGAAGAACTAGGAAATGAAGATTCAGAAGAAATTGATGTTGATGTCCCAGACGTAATGAAAGAAGAAGTGGATAAAGTACTTCGAGGGATGAAGAACGGAAAATCACCAGGAGAAGATGGACTCACAGCAGAGATGTTTAAATGGGGAGGTGAAAAGATGAAAGAGGAAGTTGCTAAATTATTCTCTATGTGCTTGAAGAAGAGAGAAATACCCAGAAGTTGGAACAGTGCCGTTATCATTTTGTTGTACAAGAAAGGGGACAAAGAACGCGTCGAAAACTACAGACCAATTAGTTTACTGTCAGTCCTATACAAAATGTTCACCAAAGTTATTTTGAATCGTATTGAACGAGACTTGGATTTTAATCAGGGAAGGGAACAAGCCGGATTTCGTCGTGGATTTAGCACAATGGACCACATACAAACATTGAATGAAGTTATGGAAAGGACTAATGAATATGAACTTCCACTATGTTTGGGATTCATAGATTTTGAAAATGCTTTCGATTCGGTCTCCTTGTCAGCAGTACTTAAATCACTTGAACATCAAGGCATCGAAAGTGCATACATCAAGTTACTGCGAAACATTTACTCGACTGCCACTTCTGTCATTAGGCTGCATCAAGACAGTGAAAAATTTAAAATTCGAAAAGGGTTAAGGCAAGGAGATTCAATTTCTCCGAAACTGTTTTGTGCGGTCCTGGAGAGAGTGTTCCAGAATTTAAACTGGGATGAAGTTGGAATTAAAATTAATGGCGAATATCTTCATCATTTACGGTTCGCTGATGATATAGTCCTGTTTGCTCCAAGTGCAGAAGAACTACAAACCAGAATGGAAGAACTGAGTAACGAGAGTTCGAAAATTGGCCTTAAAATGAACTTAAGTAAAACAAAAGTAATGTACAACCAACATGCTGCAAAGAAGGAAGTGAAGATTAACGGAGAGACAGTAGGCATAGTTGATGAGTATGTTTACCTAGGCCAGCTTAAAACATCGAATGCAAAGTTGACTGATGAAATAAATAGAAGATGTAAAATGGCGTGGAGTTCTTTTGGAAGACTACACTTTATTTTCAAAAGCAAACTTCCAATGTGTCTGAAGCGTAAAGTTTATAATCAATGTGTCTTACCTGTAATGATGTACGGCTGCGAAACTTGGA
>JAGDQP010008913.1:13914-61131 GCA_022664845.1 Lepisma saccharinum | reverse complement strand
ATCAATAGTGTCCAAATATCCTGTCTACTCGAACTTAGCACAGACCTGCTGTGGGAGAACGAGAAGTTGTTTCCTTCTTTGTGTATGAATGTAAAGAATCTTTTACCATCCTCGGTGTCTGTTGTTGCTTTATCCCTCTCCTCCCCCACTGACAATGGGTTCAACCTCCTCTCAATTTTTTTTTCTTTCCTGTTTTCTGACGAATATGTTAGACTCTATTCACGCAAACATTTCTGTTGTATTTACGAAATTTTGTAATATATTCTCTGCATTCGAGGAGATAGAGGTAGAGGGACCAAAGATTTCTCGCCATTTGGAGACTGTTACGTTGTTGCAAAGTGAATTTAATTAAATTTCCAGACACAGCTTTAATGCGATTCACATAAATGCGCAAAGCTTACTAAAACATTTTGTGGAATTTGAAATCCTTTTTAATTCAATTGCTAATATACATGCAGTAGCAGTTAGCGAAACTTGGACGAAGCCTAGTATTAAAAATGATCTTTTACGTTTGCATAATTTTAAATTTTATCGCAATGACCGGGTTTCAAAGGGAGCGGGTGGGGTATTTATTTATGTACGTAATGATCTAAATGCAAAAATTCTAGCTCAATCACCCAGTGCATATCAATTTCGTACCGAATATATCATCTTGGAAATTAAAGTGGAGAATAAGAAAATCCTTCTGGCAGCAGCATATCGACCCCCACGAGCTGATTTCAGGAATTTTGAAGAAGAAATAAGTAAACTTCTCCCATTCTATGAGCATTGCCTCATTCTCGGGGATCTAAATTTCGATCTTTTTTCCTCCAAGGCAGAAGTGTCAAAATTCAAGGATACTATAACATCATTAAATCTTTCTGCCTGCCCTCTTCAGCCTACTTACCATGCAGCCACATGTGACAGTCTTCTCGATCTAATTCTTACTACAAACATGGGCAGAGTTCTTAAATTTGGCCAGTTTGCGGTTCCTGGGATTTCCAGACACGATCTTATATTCGTAAAATATTCGATAAAATTACCCAAGTTTAAACCGAAAATTATATCGTATAGAGAACTGAACAAGATTGATAATGATGCTCTGTTGGCGGATGCTGCCTCCTTACCATGGCATTTAACAAATTTGTTCCCGTCAGTCGATGATCAACTTTCCTATCTTAACTCGCTAATTCTTCAGCTTTATAGCGTTCATGCTCCCATAAAAAGAAAACGTGTTTCTCACCCTCCTAGCCCGTGGATTATAGATGAACTACTCAACTTAATGGCTAGTCGCGATGGAGCTTATAGAAAATATCGAAGAGATCTTAAAATCAACCGCTCTACTACCCAGGTAAGTTTTGAAACCTATAGAATGCTTCGAAAGCTGCACCCAAGCCGCACGCAAAGCTAAGCTAAAATTTGCATATGACATCATCAACAGAGAAAATCAGAATCAAATGTGGCATAAAGTAAAAGTTTTAGGTATCAGAGGTAAAAAACATTCTGTAGATGATACAGTTATGCACATTGCACCTGACTCACTAAATGAGCGTTTTTGTGACACATATCCACCAATCACGCAGAGTAACTGGCTGCCTAACAAAAAATTAATGTGCCCCCAAAACCACACTTCTTTCTCTATGATATGCGTGAGTCCGCAGACAGTTGAAAAAGCAATCAACAGAATAAAATCCAAAGCGACAGGGGCAGATGAAATCTCTCTAGAATTAATAAAAAAATATTACCATTTGTACTTGTTCCCATTACCAACTTATTTAACCTGTCGATTACCACCAGCACTTTTCCTACCTTATGGAAAATTGCAAGAGTTCTTCCCCTCCCTAAGACAAAAGTTATCACCAGTGCCGACGACCTCCGACCTATTAGCATTTTACCGTCTCTTTCCAAAGCCCTAGAAAATGTCGTAAGTGATCAAATTCGTTCTTACTTACAAACACATAGCCTTCTTGGCCCCTTTCAATCAGGTTTCCAGAAAGGTCGTAGTACCGCCACTGCTTTAGCTCATACCACAGATGACATTCGTTATGCTCTTGACAATAGAAACATAACAATTCTTACACTTCTTGATTTCAGTAAAGCTTTTCAATCTATAAATCACAACATTCTGATACGCAAATTATCGACGTTTTACAACTTTTCAGACTCTTCTGTAAATTGGATTCAAAGTTATTTAACTGGCCGCTCGCAGTATGTATCTGTTTCTGGTATTGACTTCTCTTTGAGAACTCTTCATCATGGAGTACCTCAAGGTAGTGTACTCGGTCCTCTTCTCTTCTGCTTGTACATCAATGATTTGCCATCTGTATTACAGCATTGTAAATACCATCTTTATGCCGACGACTTTCAAGTATATATATCTTGTTCTCCAAGTGAGCTACCCACATATATTGATAAATTGAATGAGGACTTAAGAAGAATTGTTCAGTGGTCAAATGATAACGGTCTGAAATTGAATCCATCTAAATCTCAATGTCTACGTATAGCTTCTAAAGCAATTCTTTCATCTCTTAACTCTTCTTCCTCTCCCAACGTCTTTCTAGATGGAATGATAATTCCTTCCTCGAACACCGTAAAAAATTTAGGTCTTATTTGTAATGAACATCTAACTTGGACGGAATACGTTAGTACTGTCTCTAAAAAGGCCTTTGCAACTTTACATTCTTTGAGCAGACTTAAAAATTGTCTTCCCATCTCCCTTAAGAAAATGCTTGTTCAGGCCTTAGTAATGCCTCATGTGGATTATTGCAACGTAGTGCTTGCCAACCTGGATGATGTACACACGTACCGGCTACAGCGCATTCAAAATGCTTCAGTGTGTTTTATATTTAATCTTAAACATTATGATCATCTAACATCTTATTTCAATAGGCTGCAATGGTTAAAAGTCTCACAACGACTGGAGTGGCAATCTTTGGTGCTTCTATTTAAAATTCTACGCGATCGGCAACCTTCCTATCTTTTGCAACGTTTTAAGTTCCTAAGCGATCATCACAACCGTGACACTAGGTCTCGCGCAAACCTATTACTTTCTATTCCTCACCATAACTCATCCTTTTATTCGAAGTCCTATACAGTTTCTGTATCCCGTAAGTGGAACGGACTGCCAATTTCCATCAGAGACTCAACTTCATTAACAATTTTTAAATCTATGCTTTACAGCTACCTCTTAGAGCAACACAACTAAGATATGTTTCAATAGTATTCTCTCAAATCGTCAATTTATATCAAATAAATACTAGTATCCCTTTAGCCGTCAATGTAAATTTAATTGTAAGTCGATAATGTTAGTTTATATAAATTCTCATGGTGCTCATGGAATTGCATTTGTACCTATATTTTTCGTGTATGTATGTGTGTGTGTGTGTGTGTGTATGTGGTTAGTGAACTTTAGATTATCTAAAATCTGTAGTGTAGATAAGTTTTTGTTTTGTTTCCTCTCTTTTAGTTTTTGCTTTATTTTGTTTACATTTATGAATTTCGTTGTATTATAAATCTCTTCCATCTTATAGTAGTGTTTACCGAAACTGTTAATTACTCTCTTTGTATTCATGGTTCAGTGGTAGAAAAGGCCGTAAGGGCCTTAACTTCGCCATGTAAAACAAGACTTAAATAAATAAATAATAAATAAATAGTATAATTCCGAAGCTCTTACCGACAAAAGCACAGTTCGAATATGATAACATAAATATTATACGAATATTATCACTAAGACTTTCATGTTTCTGGCTATGTCAAAGAGTTATTTATATTTATTAATGAGAATAGAATAAGTAAAAGATTGTAGCTGCTCACGTGATCGTTTATAATTTAATACGAAGGGATTCGTTCATGTTCTAAATTTATTTTATTGTCGGTGATTTTAATCAATTTTCTAGGTTGGCAAAACGAAATGACTGAAGCGATATGTGTTAACTTTCTGAAAGCACTGAAGTCAACGTACAGTTGTTACCATCGCTGAGTGAAGCACTAAGCAGACACACACGTTCGTATCCAGCTGTCTGCCATCCTTAATGAACTTTTGTTTCAGACGTTTACTGTCTCACGAACCAAATGCATGTATTGTATCTAGATAAAGGAGCTGTCTGCTGCTTTCTTCGTCTTGTTTCTAGGTTGTGTGCTTATCGTGGAACATTATCGATCAATATTGAGAAACACTTACGGCTTAGCTGTTCGTCAACTCCTGACAAATGTCCTTCGCACAAATAATATTAATCTGAGGGGGTGACGACATTACTTTCACTATTATCTTTTAGTCGAAATTCGCATAAAATTTTATTTTTCAGTTTCTCAGGTAATTCACTATCTTAAGAGATGTTTTGATACATAGAAAGAAAGGTTTAATTCTCTTAAATGAAATTCTTGTTTGAATGGTAGAAATATTTTTAAACCTTTGTTTTTTGAAGATCATACAGCATTATGTCTCACGATGGAACCCTTATGAGAGGTGGCTTCAGGAAGTCAACCTTAAAATAGCATTGAATATGTACTCTTCAAGAAGTCAACCTTAAAAGAGCATTGAATATGTATTTAGGCAAAATTTGCAATGAGAACCAATCGTATGGAACGTACCAATCTTGTAGCAGAGAACACACTAAGGATCAATGCTAGACGAAAATAAAACCTATTGTGACAGGAGACTAAAGGGAAGGCGCTTACTTTACAAGCATTTATTTATTTTTCCGTAAGTTCATACCATAAATATCCTCATGGTACTTTCTGTCTTAACATGATGCAACTAATGCAATAAGGTAAAAAAATAAGACATTTATAACACGACGAAATATCACCAAATATGTTTGAAAAACTATTAGAAAAATGTCCGGCAAAAAACTTAAACAAATATTCTTTTGAATAACTGTTTTTACGACAGATCGTTCACTTTTCAATGGGCAAAGGTTCTCTGGCCATCTGTAGTTATTCATAGTAATTAACTCTCACGCATTAATAACGAGTAAATTGTAACGAAGAAACATTTAAATGGTGAAACGAATATTATGAAAAAACGAAGGGACAACTCGTGAGATATTTTAGAGATAATTCAATTTCAAAACAATTAGTAGGGTACGAACACTATACCTACACCCTCAGAACAGTAAACTAAATTTAAAAT
This sequence comes from Lepisma saccharinum, assembly GCA_022664845.1. Classification (NCBI taxonomy): domain Eukaryota; kingdom Metazoa; phylum Arthropoda; class Insecta; order Zygentoma; family Lepismatidae; genus Lepisma; species Lepisma saccharinum. The sequence goes on along the minus strand of JAGDQP010008913.1, from coordinate 56,021 downwards.
TCTGATTTTGTTGTTTTTCAGGATAAAAACCGGTGTCAACTTTCAACCTAGAATAACGCTACAGAATTGTTCAGAAAGAAAAAAAAAAATTAAAATTTCTAAATTTATAATGATAGAGCTTTAGCCATACACATGCATTTTATATTTCTGTTTGCATGTATTCAGGAATGTAAAAAACAAAACTTGTTATTGCTATCAGCGAATAAAAGAACTTACCAGGTAGAAAGTGCTTCATTATTTAGCATTATCAACAAATAAATAGGACTGCTATTAAAAACTAACAACTCCATTCATCTTAATTACAAGATGGAGAGCATAATCTAACATGATTCTTCTAGAGGCCACAAGGTGTCCAGAGACATCTACATGATGAACTTACAGATTCCACTTCGTAGTACTGTGAACGTAGAGATGGATCGCTAGACATCATGACGTATGTAAGAGATAATTACAAACTACCAGGAGCAACTTATCCTCAAACAGTGTGCCTGAAATTTTGTGGTGAGCAAACGTTTGGTGGCCAAACATTTGTATGAAATCGTTTAGCAGCAAAACAATTATTGTGAAAGTGAATTTGTCTTTGAATTTGAAGAATCTTCTGAGAGAAAATAAAAACTAACACGAACTTCAAACGAAGAAGAATGATTCAATGCCTATAATGTAGATGCTCGATCAGCCAGACAACTCAATAGAGATGATTGTCAGTTTAAGGGGTGTATGGATCAAGAAAATACAAAGAAGTGCTATTAGGAAGACTCTTTTGAGATTATTGTGGAGTTTTAATGTAAAGAAAAGTGGATCCAATGTATAGTAACCAATATATGGTTACACGAGAACTGTGGCTTAGGGAAATGTTTGCCAGTAGACGGACTGTGCCAGGAGTGTGAGGTAGGTTTACACTGTTAAACGTCCCCAATATTTGAATCCACATAATTATTAGCTGCGTAACTTCTGTATTATTTTTCTCATGATGTTATTTATTGAGTTTTGATTAAAAATTTGTCAATAAAATGTATTTTTTTGAAACTGAAATTTGTAAGTGGCGATATTGTCTTCAGGTGGTTGTAATATCGCAAATTTATCTAATTTAACCAAAATATTTTAAAACAATTTTATGTGGTTTCCTTTTAATATTAAAATTTAAGCTGATAGTGATTTTGGAACCATGTCCTCCGTAACTGATGTACTACTCACTTAGTCTCTGTGTATAAAAATGAATTAGTTGGACAATCTCTTCCTTTACCCTCATGTCATTGTCCTGTCAGTGTAGCAAGCTTAGGGCATTTTTAATGGTACTACGTCAGTTTATTAGATATTTGATATTCTCTTGTGATGATGATAATCATACCTAAAGCAAAGAGCGACGTATTGTAAACTGTGGATATTGTACCGTGTTTAACGTTGAGAATGTTAATTCTAAAAGGAATCGACAGTAGCCTTTTTTATTCTTTATTTTCCACCGTTTAAGACCTATACAGTTTTCAGTGGGTTCTGAAATTGAGCTTATTGACTAGAAAAGCAACTAGAGTAAAAACCAGTTATAAACATTGTAAAAAAAGAGAAGCATTTTTTTTTATTTTGCAAGCACTGTTTTCTTTTATGCTATTCAGTTGAATTTATTTATTTTTATCATATTTGTATATCCTTTAATTTTTGCCGAGTCCTCTTGAAAATCCCTCCTTATTTTAACAAACTGAGCTATGATTACAGGGATTCTGCCAGGATTTTCAGTTTCGAGGTATAATTCCAAAGTTAGGATGGTGTTAGTAGAGTTTTGCAAGGTTTCTATTGATTTTTAACAGTAAAAAATGTAAAATTAGGGTGCATTCTCAACGATTGTTTGGGATGACGCCCCAATTGTAGGGGTATGGTGTAATCCCTGACTATGAAGAATAATTGTAAGTTCGTCACTTTTCACGTTATATACTGAAGACGTACGATACCGAAATGAGTGAGCCAGGGTTGATCATAACATTATTAGGGGTCATTCAAGTATTACGTAAGCATATTTTTTAGCCATTAAAGGCTTTTCTCCCTCGTGCTTACGTAAGACGTAAACATTTCTTATCGTTATTTTGTAGTCCGAGAGAAAGTTTACATGTAATTCTACACTAATATGTTTTAAGCAAATCCTTGCCAGACAAAATATGTAATTCTTGAACCCTTTCTACCCTTACGTAATGCTTGAACAAAGACTCATTATGAACAAAACGTATTGTTGCATAATAAAATGCGGAAGAAGCGTTAGATAATAGTTTTGGTATGACAAAAGGATTATTAAATTCTTTATATTTCTTGAACATTTTTCTTGAACACTACTGTACCACGAAACGAAGCAGAGCTGTGTACAAAATGTGTAAATTAAATGTAAACTTTGGTAAACTTTATATTATAATATGGGCCATTTTAGTAACAATGGACTTTGGTCAATCGCTGTTATATGAAGGCAATGAGTTTGAAATTCATAAATATTCTTGACCCACGTGGGATTCGAACCCGTAATCACATGGACGGCGGTCTAGCACAATAGTGCGTCCCTAGCTCACACGGCTACAGAAGTTGACGTAAATTGTTTTTACAACATACACAGTAAAACCATCGGTTTCTTAAAATTGGGAAATAGATCTTATCTGTGGAACCGAGAAACTATTTTCTTAGAACTGAGATATCAGAATTCACATTTAATTAAAAATTAGAACATGTTGATTTGGAAATAATATTAAAAATTTTAATTTTAAAGCGGTATGTTCTTATTTTAAATTAAGTAAAGCTGCTGATATCTCATTTCTAAGAAAATAGTTTCTCAGTGCAGAGATAAGAACTTTTTCTCAATTTTAAGAAACCGTTTCTGTATTTTGTAATAAAGATTAATAAGAAATAAGTACTATAGGAATAAAAATATACATTCATTTATTGTTTCAGAGAATGTCTCTTCAAAAATAATGTCCTTGTTCACTCAACTTGCATATGCATAGTTCATACGTCATTACCAATACCAGGATATTAGAATGGTGTTTATTGATATGGAAGGCAAGGGTCGTTACTGCGAAAGTAATGCATCTGAAATAGTCAAATGGAGAAATTCGAAATTGGCTGTGTCTCTACACCCTTTCCTCCTCTTGACACAAACTTTCAATCCTCTTTTGTCTTTCACGGAATTCTCAGGAGAGAAAATGGCTCTCCTTTGTCTGAATTGACTCGTGAGTTGAATGGCAAGAAATTTAATGTGTTCTCTTTTCAAAGCTTTCGTGCAATACTGAAGTCTCATTCTCTCTCTTTCTCTCTCTCTCTCTCCCTCTCACTCACTCACACACTCACTTTCTCGCAACTAGAAACCGCGGATCTGACGACCTCGTGAACACAAAGTGTGGTAACCGTGTAACAAATGATTTACCTCCGCTACAGGAATTGGAAATAGGAGACTAAAGTCCGTCGGTGCATCATAACAACGTCACATTTTCGTTTTAGTGTTTTCTTTAAGACCTTTCTCTGGGATTGGCTTATTCATTTACATCATGGGCTTTATTTGCGTTTACAATTTATTTTAATTCTTAGCTTCTTCTCTTGCTCCAAAACAAGGCCTTCATGCATGTAGCCATTTCAGTGTGGGTAAATATATGAAATTTACGTAAACTATACAAAATTTCACGTAAACTACTACCGATGTCTGCATATTATTCCACTCATTCCTTAAAACTTCCAAGATACTTTTTCGCGTCTAGTTACGGAAGCCTATAGCAACTAATATTATGGTCAAACTATTAATATTTCATCCTCCATTTGTATACCTTACAACTAGAGTATATTTACAACTTCTGAACCGCAGATGGTACTTGTTTGGAGGGGGTGACATGCAGACAATGCTTGACTTTTAATATAGTTATTGTGCATTTTGATCCAACAAGTTAGCAGTGTAACACGCTGTTCTTCACAGCTGTATAAGGATACGATATTTATTGAATTGAATTGAATTTTGATTTAAGGCCTTTAAGATACTATATTCATATCTTCAAACAGTTGTTGTTGATCATTTTAAAGCGGTCTTAACGTAATTGTTTGTATATTTATATTTTTCTGTGAAGTTTTGTAATTCTGACATAATACGATAGGGAAGACCTGAGAGACTTTCCACGCATAAAATTCTGAAAGGTCTTTTGGAGGATGGAAGATATACTAACTAACTAACTTACTCTATGGCTTATGGAACTCGCAAGTTCCTGGCCGCAGTAACAAACGTTCGCCATTGGATTCTATCCTGGGTAACATCAAGCCAGTTTTCATCAGGAGCAACCTACTTCTCGAAGATCTCTTCGAATATTGTCTTCCCAACGACGTCTCGGTCTACCCAATTGTCTCCTTCCATCCGGCCTTCAAACCAGGATAGAATATAATTTTCGTTTTCCCCCCTCCGAGCTACATGGCCTGCCCACCTTAGTCGTCGCGATTTCATTATTTTTACATCTGCTGAATCGTACAGTCCGTGGAGTTCTTCATTATGTAGTCTCCTCCACTCTCCAGTCATCTCGTCCCGTATATCTTTCTCAAAAACCTTATTTTTAAAACACACGTAATTTATGTTCATCTGCTAGGGTCGTACTCCAACCATCGGCCGTAAAGTATTACCGGTAGAATAACCGTTTTGTATGTTTTCAATTTTAACTTTCTTGATGTTAATCGCGATGTTAGAAGTTTTTGGACTGAATAGAAACATGCGTTGCCCGATACTACGCTGCGTTTTATTTCTTCCGTGATCTCAGTTTTACTTGTTACGTATGCTCCCAAATATTTAAATTTGTTCATTTCTCTGTGAAATCATCTTTAATTCATATGTTTTATTTCCTTCATTCCCTGTGTTTCGGCTTGTTATCATGTATTTTGTTTTATCTATGTTCACCTGTAGATCTATCTCATCGCACGCTTCTACTAAGACATTGGTGTTGCTTTGTAGTGCATCTAGGACGTCCCCTATTAAATCTACATCATCCGCGTATACAAACAGTTGATTCAAAATATTCAATTATAGACCCTTTTTGTCCCTTTAATTTTTAAAATCGCATATTCTAACGCTAAGTTAAACAGTAGTGGTAACAAGGCATCGCCTTGCTCCAATCCGTTGCGTATCTTGAAACTATCTGACATATTATTACCTATCCGTACTCTGCTTGAGGGGTCGCTGAGACACATCTTCTGAAGTTGAACCATTTTTTTTCGGAATTCCAAATTGTATCAAGATTCTGTATAACTTTTCCCTTTTGATAGAATCATATGCTTTCTTAAAATCAATCAATAGCTGGTGAACCGTCCTACTGTATTCCCATTTGTTCTCCAAAATTTGTCTCAAGGCGAGAATCTGGTCCAACATGGATCTATCTCTTCTAAATGCACATTGGTGATCTCCAGTTATTTCATCTACGTATACACTTAGTCGTGTTAATATAATATTACTTAATACCTTGTAACAGGTTGGAATTAACGAGATTCCGCGGTAATTATTAGTCAGATTTATCGCCCTTTTAAAATCGGAACTACTATTGAGGTTTTCCATTCCTTTGGGAGCTCCTCCTTTCTCCATATACCCCTTATCAATTTATGTAGTTCCTTGATTATTGCCGTTCCTCCTGCTTTAATTTATTCGGCTGGAAAATTGTCTATTTCTGGTGATTTGAAATTTTTCAATGTCTTTACCGACATTTGGATCTCGATCTTGCTAGGTTCCGCGGTATGTATTTCAAATTCCTCTGTTTGTTCCCCGTTGTGTACATTAAGAAGTTTGTCGAAACAACTATTCCATGCATCGACAATTATAGTCTGATCTACCTGAATATCTCCACGTTCATTTCTAATCATTCCTAACCTCGGCTGGTAACCTTTTCTTAACGAGTTTACCCCTTTGTATAGATCTGGTATGTTATTTGTCTTCTCGTTTTCATCTATCTCCTGAATATTCTGCGTTAAATAATCTCGCTTTTCGTTTCTGTACCCGAGTGTGGCGTTTCGTTTCGAGTTACTGTAGCTGTTGGTATTTGCTTCGCTTTTATTACTTAGCCATCGATGACTTGCTTGTTTTCGTTCCTCATGAAACTTAAGGTATTCTTCATCAAACCATGGTTTGTTTTTCTCACCTACACGTTTCTTCGCTGCGCTCTTAATTGTTTCACGAATTGCCTCCCACATCTTACTTACATCAATTTCATTATTATCATCGTTATTATTACTCGAGTCGGCTAGGATTTCGAACCTATTTGAGAGTTCGAGTTAGTAATCTGCTTTTATTCTCGGATTATTTAATCGTTTAACTTAGAATTTCAGTTGTTTTGGCCCCTTGTTTTCTCTGTTCGCGATGCGTAACTTTTCCCTTACTTTTGTGATCACTAATTGACAAATGACTTGTGATCACACTAAGCAAACAAATCAGCAAAAGAGGGTTGGAATAAGCAAACAAATCAGCAAAAGAGGGTTGGAATAAGCAAACAAAAAGCAAGCTGTACTCCAACAAGCATTAGGAAAACTCAATACTTTGGCTCTGAGGAGTAGAAAAGTCATTCTAAAAGACTTAGGAATAAATGTCTGTTCAGCTTGCATTAATTCATCCCTGTAGTGTTACAGGAAATCTTTGGTTAGTAGGCAAAAAGACATACCGACCAAGGGAAAATTGTTAAAATACTCCTCACAAAGTAAGGAAGTTTCTAGATGGTCTCGGATAGTCCAACTGCTCAACGTAAGGTTTCCAGTGTGCACAAGGACTAAAGCACGGGGTTTCTAATGAATGTTAGTAAATATGTTTCACTCTACTGATGAATGTTGACGATATGTTTGGCGTTGGCCTGGGGAGATGTTTAAGTTGCAATATGAAAATCATCCGATGTCAGTCATAGTATGGAGTGTAATGTCTGTCTTCGGACGTGGGACGTTTTATGTAGTAGAGGGAATAATGCAGCAAGACACACAATAATAGCAACTACTCTGATAGATTGTAGTATAATTTGGTAGGGACCCATTCATCTTATTAATGATAACGCACCCTGCCACCAAGCTAACTGTGTCAAAAAATATTATTCGTGTTCAGAAGCATAGGTGACATGTAATAAAATGAGCAAGAAATGTATTAAAATACTTGGTTTTAATTTGAAATGTATACCGATGAATTTTGTACAAAAATAATAAAATTTAAGGAAATTAAATACTGACAAGTGATTCTAATAATTTGAACGCATCTTTAATGTTAAATAAAAAATGGAATGTGAATATTTCGTCCTTCCAGTCAATGTTGTTTGCAGTGAAGAACGCTGACGCTGGGTACGACTACATACATTCATCTTCACTATAACCCGCTCTTCCCTGAAATTCATAATTTTTACACAGCAAATGTCTGAATAAATTCTTAAATTATGAGTAGGATGATCACTACTGCCTTCGTCTCTAATGTCGTGAGTGTCCCCCTGTGGGTGAGTGGTAAATGTTTGCTACCTTGTAAGCAAGGAATGCCGGGTTCGATTCCCGGTGGGGTACATAAGTGGTTCACAACCCACATTCCGGTCCTCAGAAGCTTACCAGCACGTTTAGGAAGTAAATAACAATTCCATTAATCAATCGAATGTCGTGATTAAATAGTGTGAAAAGGACCTATAATTATATTTGTGAAGGCCTGAAATGTAAAGATGGGGCAGATATCGGTCAGGGTGCACATTCTATGTACTGTTGAGGCATTGGTCATGTGGATCTAAGAAAATTTCAGGAAAAATCATGCAAATCGATGCCACATCCCCAATACTTGTACAACCCCAGCAAAATAACCATTGAACAATTGGCTGGGTATTAAATTAAGACATATGAATTCTTAGAAAATACACTGATTTAGTTTGGAGTAAACAAATTTTGACTACATCTACTGAGCATAGAAGGTATACCAATCGTTCAACTTTCTACTAACCAGTCGTTGAAGGTTTGCCAAACACGCACATTTGTATTGATTAATCAGTTCAATTCTGCAAATAACACGTTAAAATTTAAGAGTGCAAACGGAAAATTTATCTTTTAGAAATAAAGTAATCGATGTGCAAAACGTAGTAATTTAATTATCATTATTAGACAGGAAATGTAATTCTTTATGCTTTCTATCTGTTAAAACTGAGGCAAATAAGTGCCCTTCTTTGATGATTGTCTAATGCAAGAAGTTGAAACAAATTGGTTGGAGGGAGAAAACAAAATTAACGAAACGAAGCCAAACAACTCCCAAAAGAAAGATACTTTGCCAAACCATAGAGAGTAGATTAATTTGAAGGAAAGGAAAACAAATGACAGGAAGTGGAACATTACGCAAAAGAAAGTAAGTAGTTCTCATTCTACCGAGAGAGAAAATGAGAAAATCTATTTGTGGGTATGAGAGAGAAATAAAGATGGACTGAGAAAGTAGAAAACTTCATTTCAAGAACTACATAAATTAGACAAGCAACGGAAATGAAATGAAACAGATATCAGATACAAAAGAAAATGTTATACATTTTTTTTACTACAAAAAAGTAATGAAACATTCGGCAAGAAGAAGAAAGTTTATAAAATTGGTAAAGGAAAAAAGTATGAAGTTTGTAATGACATTGTGAGCAGAGGCGAATAACAAGAGACTGAAGGAACAGAACTAAGATTAGGAATTCAAAATAGACGTAAAATAAACGAAGTGAATTAGTATAATGCAGGACGATATATGGAGACAGGGATATATCTTTCTCTCTCTGTCTCTATTTCTCTCTCTCTCTCTCTATTTGTGTTTCTGGGGCTGTGCGTTTTGTGTTTGAGTACCTGCGTGTGTGTAGTGTGTACGTATGCACCTTCACGTCCTGTAAAAATGGTAGAGAATGGCTACATTTTCGTTACGTCGACAAAACACACGTCACCTTAATAAACAAATAAATTTTAACTATTTTTCTTTTGTATACTAGAAATAAAAGAAAGTACCCTTCAGCATACAATAGATGGAAACTTTGTCAAACACAAAGGGTTGTCACATTTTAGTTACACTCTCTTCTGCGTTTTCACCAGCATGTTGTACTTCGTATTGATAGCGTGCGGGCACAGTCAAACACGTAGATATTTAATTGAAACTTGTCCGTTCATAAAATTTGTTTTTGAACATTTGGTTAAAAGTGTTGTTAAAACGGACTATGTCAAAATGCTTTCTCAGAAGTGCGCGTTGCTTTTGGCTGAAATATTTTTTAATTATCAACCTGTGAACAGCGTGTGTAATTAAAAATAAGAAAAGTAAATATTTGTGTTATCTAATATAAAACTTTAATTTCGCAAAATACAGAGAAGATCTCCCAAGCTGCTGGTGAACGTCTAGATGTTTTCTGTACCATCAAGTTGCCGTTGACTTCGAATAATGCTTCGAGGTGTGAAGGAGGTGTTTTCAGTCTCTCTGTGATGTTACTCACCTTTGAAGACGTTTCCATGGTTTAATGTTCAGCGTTGCTACCTCTTTTACCGTCCTGGACTAATCGAGTATCCTTTTTTTTTAATTTGTGAGTAAACATTTATACGACTACGAACAACGTGTTAAACGTAATGTACTCTGCTATGTGTGTGTGTAGGTATGTATGTATGTGTTGGGACCACTCCTTACTCAACGATTCGAAGGCAAACACTCAAGAAATATCATCTAGATGTAACCATGTTGTTTTCGTTGAACTCCAAGAATGAAACTTGTTGGAACAGAAGAAAAATAATGATGATTACTGAACTCTTAGGGAACTCAATAGTTTCGCATCAGGAGAAAGTGGATCACTCTTCTTCTTTTATTTTCCATCTTTACTGAAAAGGTTTCTTTTGTTGTTGAAGCAGTTTTCTACGAACAAAGGAAATTTTCTTGCTAACGATTCCGAAACGACATCAATCTTCTTTCTTTTGTGTAGTGCATCAACTCCAGATATTTCAAGTTAAAGAGAAACGATCTTTCAGCCTATCTGAAGTAGGTATCAAGAAGTCCACATAAAAGATTCTTCTGTTACAGATTCAACTTTATACTATTCTGTTTCTGTATCTGGATACAAGGTGTGATAAATAATTGACAGAAAACGAAGCCACTACCTTTAGCTCCAATTATTCTTGAGCAGAAAATATTATTATTTTTTTTCAGCGCATGAGCAATTTTGTACCTCCACTCTGCTCCCGCAAACGTGCCTAGTTCTTCCATACCCGACAACAAGACCCTCTACTTAAGCACCCCCAATTTCTAAATAAATAAATAAAATTAAAATGTCAAAAGGTATTACGATATTTTTTTCATTATTCACTTGATAGATTTTTTAGAACAACTCCTTAAAGCCAATGTATGGAACGTGTTGGAGAATGCACAAGGAGTGATCAATATTTGATCATGTTTTTAAGTTTATTTTATACATATTAATTTAGCCTAATATCTCTCTTACACAATCGCTCGTGTTTTTCTTCTTGACATTTTCTCTGTTTCTAAAGTACCCTTCAGTATCTCACAAGGGAGTCTATCAAGGGAAGCCTCATTTTGTTGCATCTTGTGAACAAATGCAGTACCAAGGGAAAACTCCACAGTCAAAACAATGGGTGGAACGATCAGTAAATAACAAGAGGTCTCGAAACAATTAAATGTAGGGAAAAACGTTTTCTTTTACAAACGGCTAAAGGCATAAAATGGCTGTTGATGGATACTAGATAGGCGGTGTTTCTTTCCAAATTTGTAAATTTTAAGAGAAGTTTTGTGAAACTTCAATCTATGCTGGAATGTTCGTAAAAAAAAAACACTGTCGAAATAGCTTTCGACCTTACATTATATCTGTAAGACATTGTGATATTTGAAAGTGTCGTGAAAAATGCTTGAGATAAATTATGTAAAAATGTCCAAAGTTGAACAATATGTAAAAATGGTTTATTCTCAAGAAGTTGTTGAAACGAGAATTAAATGCTTACAGAAATTGGGTCAGTATTTGTATGTTGAAAAATACGTTAATCATTCTCGCCATTGAATTTCATGATTTAAATAAATAGTGAGGCAGTCATGTCATACTGAATTGTAATTTCACATAGAATTGTATGTATTACTGCAATAAAGTCTGCAATTAGAGGGTACCCAGTAATATCAATTTACATCCATTTAATATCGATATCTTGATCCGTTTATGAAACATTTTTTTCTCTTCACCCTATATTGATTCATCTGCTCTGCGTTACATCTTGTTCATGTCGTCGTACCAAGTTTTGTTTAAATCAGGGTTCGCTTTTTAGCAAGTGTCCGTTGTCAGTTAATCATTTTCCTCACACATGTAAAACGCAAAGAATCATAAAAAGCTTGAGGTTATATCAAAGGCTTATGCTAAGCAAGCAAATAAGAAGTCTTTTATGGCTGCTAATCAGCACTCACGTAATCATCAACCTATCTAACATTCCTTCTTTACCAAATATCTAGACACGGTGTTGTTTGCAAAGTCGCATTCTCGTTTTTTCTTATTGACGCCTGCCAAATCTAACTGATTTTGAGGGCAAAATCTGTTTGTTTTTTTCTGTTGCTAGTTTTAAAGAAAAAATCTAACAACGTTATTCAATTTTCTATTCTTACTAATACACCATCTTATCGCAATTTTATAAGTAGTAGGAATGAAATTTAAATCTTTCCTTCCATACTTGCTGACGCATTAAAATAAATGAGAGGGCAGAAGCGCATATATTGTAATTGAGTACATTTGCAAGCTACAAATAGGCCGGTTATAAACCAATTTAAGAATTCTTACACACAACTGTAATGTCAGTGTATTTTTGTTTGAACGTGCAATGCAATGTAACCCTCAAAAGCAACATCCAAGGTATCTTGAATTTATTAGGTATGCCATTCATGGATATGAAACTGATGGCGCCATCTATGTGGAACTGTACCATGACGTCACTGTACGGACCCCCACATTCAGTCGTCTACTAGGATCAGCTAACGACCGTGTTTTTATCATTGCCTAATGATTGCGGCGCTATTAAAGTAGTTCTGAATGGAATAAATAATAACTGTATTATTTTCTTTGTGATCCTCGTTATTTTTTAACAATGAGTAAGCACGACAACTTTGCCGTTTCAACGTGTAAATACACGGACAGAAAAAAAACCACAGGTAATATTTTATTATTTGTTTTGACAAAGAAGCGCACAGAGAATGGTCTGTACTGTAAGGTGTAAAAGAATAGATATATTTCAATTAAAAAATGCAAAGGTTTGCACCATCCATTTCCTTCCTCATGACTACAAAAGGCAATTAAAATGAACTTTTAGGATTGCAATAAAAAATAAGAAGTTAAAACCTGACGGAGATTCTTTTCAAGAAATGCTTAACTGGCATGGAGAAAAATGTCATAGTTGAAACGAGTTTATGAGGCGGGGTAGTACTAACATAACAAAATTTAGTTCATATTTTTATATTAATGTTCGAAAAATTGAAATCTTGGAAAAGAAAACTTTGTTGTTTTTTTTTACAAAAAAAAATAGACTTTTTTGCGTCCCTTCTCGAACCTGAGCTTATCCCTATTTTTTGCTGAGCTTTGAAACGTAAGTTTTTTATTTTTTATTCTAAAATCCATTATATAAGAGTTTTACAGTGCCTAAAATTGATAGTTAATTACTACATATTTTGGCACATACCTCCTGAGCTCTTTATTTCTGTCGAAATAGGGGTGGCCAAGGTTGCGGCCAGGGTCTATATTTAAGGTACCTTAGTAGCATTTGACTTCCGGGGCACAGGAAAACTCTGCAAAATCTGTCAGATGGGCGGTTTGTGCGGAACTCGAACCTAATGCTTATCGAAAGTCATCGATCGTGATCACCAGGCCAGTGGAGTTGGGTAAATCAGGCATATGTCTAGTCCTCAAAATTAAAAATAGTAAATTATTGCATTGTTTTCCAGTTGGAATAATAATAATTATTATTAGAGGATGAAAGAGAGAGATAATTATTATTATTATCTTTCATCCTCTAATAATGAAGAGAACATTCTTGAAAGTATGGGCCCGCTAAGTTTATGTCTCTCTCTCTCTCTCTCTCTCTCTCTCTCTCTCTCTCTGTGTGTGTGTGTGTGTGTGTGTGTGTGTGTTTATTACTTATGGGTTCATCTGTAAGTTTTCATTAAACCTGATTTACACTTATGGGCCATATAGGCAGGCCATATATGCTCTAAAGTTTGAGAAGCCACCCCGAGCACCATCCAGAACAAAGAAGACAGCGGCTAGTGTCTTAACCAAGGTACTATACAGGCATTTCCCTGGTGATACTGAGGAAATGCCTGGAAACCCTTAGTTAGCATGGCCAACACGAAAACTGTAACCTCCTAACCTTTCTAGCGATGTTCCGAAGTTTGAGAACGGCAATGACAAGATTCCCAGGTTCGAGTTCTGCTGCTGGCCACGTTGACTGTTTTCCAGGTTTGCCATCAGTATCAATATCCGGATGCCTATATGGTAACACAGACAAAGGCCCTGGCCTCCACTCGCAATGTATTATCGTTATTTCGTAGCCCAAATTACTGTTTCAATCTTTGAATTTACACTATGTTTGTAAGCCAATTTTACGTAAGCAGTGTTCTGATGCCTCTTCCCACTATCAGATGAAATAAGCAAAGCTTAAATTAAATCCTCTCCTCGAATTTTTGCGTAATGCTTGAACGATCCTTATGTTTAGGTGTGAGTGTGAATTAGAGAGGGCTCTGACTTTAATAATTGCTCGTGCACTTAATAGAGTACGAATAATTGCCAAAAGGATCCAAAAGTATGTTTATTTTTAAGGGAAATAATATTATCAGGATTATACTGTGTCTCTTTAGTAATGAAAATAGTTCTAATTTTGATATTACAGTTCTAAAATCAAGTTCGTTCGAGTGTGAGTTTTCTTTTCACATATCGGTAACGTTAAAATATATATTTTTTCTTTTTACGATTTAGAAAGTTTCTAGTGTATTTTTATATCATTTAATTGTTTATTTTCATCATTCAATCATAAAAGATATAACAAAATTAAATAGAACTTATTTGCTACAAAATATTAGGTGAAATATCACTTTTTATATCCACTATTCTCTATGCTTTCCCTTATGTATACTAGCTCACGGTCCGTATAGTGACGTCACACGCCTTGCAACCAATAGCTACTGTTTTCCGTAAATCTCGCTCTTTGGCCCCCTCTGAGCAACATCCGCACCAGAAGAAATTGTGTCACAAATTTAAAAACAATGAAACACAAATTTATTACATGTGATATTTCGCACTTCTTATTTTAGTCTGTCTGACCAAAAATTGTGTATGAGAACATTTTGAAATGTTTATTGCGTATCCACATAATATGTTTTATTGACATTATCCACATAAATTACATGCATGTTACAGAATAATGCACCATCTTATTGAAATTAGCCAAGAGCTAGGATATTGAAAATACAGGAAACATGACATCTACATTCACAATCTATTAACAAAAAAAATGAATGTCTCTCTCTTATAATTGATTTGACTTCGCATGGATTCTGTTGCACATGATTAGGATAGTTAAATAAATCCATGTGTTCAATTTTCAAGGGAAATTGTATACTGAAAACATGGGCGTCTCTGGCGGGGGTGGACAGGAGAACACGTCGCCCGAATAATGTAAGGTAAGTGAATATTATGTATAATGTAGCTTACAGTTAGTCTAAACCGTCACAATCTTGAAGGCTTTCTTTGATCATTGCCATTATTTCCCCCATAATTTTAACATGTCAGAGACACTCACAAGTCGAAATACTGAAACATGAACTAAGGTCCAGTTGCTAAATTCAAATTTGATTCTTTCCTTAAGTGTTTCTCGTTATCAATACATAACCTCTTAATCTTAATATAATTACAAGACTGACAAAGCTATTACACTTTATTGTAAAAACACACAGCAAGCGTTACAGTTTCAATGTTCTAACAACATCTTCCACAGACAAAACCCTGATCAACACTAACATTTCATAAAAAAACACCACAAGGCAAAGGGATCCTTTCTAGGTCTTCTGCCAATCATGTTCCAGAATTCGTTTATTCTGGTGAATTCAACTGAGGTGGTGAAGTTAATATAGGTATTAGGGCTGAAGAGGGGAAAGTACTGAGATGTTCAGTGTTGATGTGAAAAGCATGTTTCAAAGTCTACGAAGAGAGGTAATATTGCGTATAGTGAATAAAGAAATACGACCGAAAGTTATACAAGGGTGGGATAGTAATAGGATGCAAAAAGGCTCGACAAGTGATACGGGACAATGGGTTTTGTAAGATAGCTGGCAAGATAGTGCGTGAGAAAAAAGGCCTCAGATCTTGTGTGATAAGCCTAGTGAAAGCAGACTTGGTATGAACGATTGGGTAAAGATGGTGATGGAGAAAGGAAAGGACAGAATACTACTGTTTTTGAGGTACGTACATGACTGTCTGGGTACATGAAAAAGCTCAAGAAGAACATTCGATATATTCATTCAGGGGCTCACTGATAGCGGCAAAGGGGGGCGGGAGTGTTAAAACATTGAAATTGTAACTCGTCTTGTGTGTTTTTATAATAAAGTTATGTGTAATAGCCATGTAAACCTGTTTCAATTAAATTAAGTATTCAATTAAATTATATCCCCTTAATATTGCTGTTAAGGGGAATTTTCCTGAGGGTATTTACTGCGAATTACGCAAATATACATTCACGGATTTGTGTCCATCACTAGTTCTGTTGGGTGATACGAAGCTTTATAGTATTCTAGTGTGGTAACAAAAAGAGCTCCTAACTTTCTAAAAATATTTGATAGAAAAATTGGTAAAATACAGTTATTATAGTGGCATTTGTACTTTATAAGCCTATATCAATATCTTTATAGGACGAAAACATTTTTTTAAAAACAGAAGATTATGTAAATTGTATGTAGTGTTTCTTGATATTTGCAACTGGCAGTGTTTTCTTCATGTAATTAATTTGATTGAATATTCTCTGGTTAGGCGTACAACTTCAGAAGTATAACAGAAGGGCAAACTTTCATAATGGTAGAACACAGTCTCAACTGGGAGCCGCGGCACCCTGGGGATCAAATACAGCAAAACATTGACAGTGAATAACTCAATACTTCTATAAATTAAATTGAACACGTAAGGCAAATAAAGCAGTACAGATATTCTATCACAACTTTTTGGTTTCATAGTATTTGTCTTTCTCTTTAAATATTTATACCAGCGTACTTCAGTCACTTACAGTCATACTAAAAACACAAAATATATTAAAAGTTGAATACGCTGTGGCTAAGTACTTTTGCAACGTTTCTTGTTGAACATTTGAATAATTTTATTTGTAGCAACATGTTATATGTTTTGAAGCTACAAAGCACTTCAGAGAGCCGCGTGAATAGGATGTAAACGAAAGCTGATCATTGCATAAAAAAGGTTTAGAAGACTGGTATTGGATGTGCAGAGCTCGGCATAAAATCCTCCTCAGAAATAAAAAATAATAAGTGTATAATTTTGCACCCATCCTTTACTAGTTAACATTTACGATGTGTAATATTCATTAACACTTGAAAAGGACCATAACCAGATTAATTCGCGAGCGAGACCGGCTTCGAAATTTTCCTCTCCTGCAACATATGTATACGTAAATGAGTGCGTGTATGTATGTGTATTCGTGTCTACCGATGCTGGTTCTCATGCAGTTCCACACATTAGCAAACAGGCGGTAAATTATTTGGTCCCTTTTTGTGTGTTACTTAACATCATCGAATACTTCATTACACGAATACCTTTACATAAAAGGTAGGCAGAACATTAACACTGTTCAATACATGTGTATTTTCGCCTTGTTTACACAACGCTTTAAATCAACAAGGGTCACTCCGTGGTTTCGCGTGAAAACATGCTTGTCATGTATGCGCTTGTAATACGAAGAACTGGATGATTTGTCACTAGGAAAGAGGGGATATTTTCTTCTTCTATCACGAAAAAAATAAAAATAAAACGGATCCTCTAAAACCCAAGTGCAAACATTTTATTTCTGTTTGGTTTTGACACTTCCTTAATAGGACAGGACTTTCTGCTTTCACAGTTAAAATTGGAGACACGACGTTCATAAAAATCTGGATGCATCTGAAGTGCATCCACGTTTTGGTTTAATCTACTTTCATCCAGTTTTAGTTGGACATTTTACCCAAGGAAGAAACAAAGTACAATTAAGATGAATGTTACTCCCACAGAATGATGAACCTTTATCTCTTACGGTCGAACGTTCATCAGTTTGAAATATTACACGGCAATACGGTTAAGTGTATATCTTTGTTATGAATTGTACGTAAAATTCTCTTACGAATGCTTATGGATTTTGCAATTCACAGATACACAGTTTAATAGAAATCACCACTAACTGAATTAAGAAGCCCTTTCCGAAAAGCAAACAAGAATTGGCACAATTCTTCAATACTACGGTATAAAATATTGTACCAATATGAAATACGAAATCTTGTTTAAAATAACTTAGTATAGAATAGTGCCAATTCTTAGGTTGTTTCCTTCTTTGAATCCAGAGGTCTCTGGTTGTTTTGTTTTCGTTCTTATCATCATTCCATAATAATAAAGAACAATTTCCACTTAAGTACATTGTTAAAATGGAAATTTTATGGAAAGCACTTTGAGAAAGTCAATAGAATAGATATGGCTGTGCACCATAATCAGGGAGAAGAAGCTGCTGTAACCCGTTTAATTATTTATTTATTTATTTACTTATTTCATCTACACAACAGGCCTGCATTGGAACTCGAAAATCCGAAAAACTTCTGGTTCAATCTTATATGACACTTTACCCACACTAGATGTTTATTCAGTGGCAACTACTGAACCCACATGCTTTCCTCGTAATGGAGGACGCCCGGACGTTCTTGACATCGCACTAGTAAAAGGCATTCACATTACGGATGGTCCATACGCCATTCTAGCACTCGACTCAGATCACATACCTGTTTGCCTCACTATACAGCATCATTTCAACCCACAAGTTAGAAACGCTCCTAACATTTATTACACAAACTTAGACAATTACGAAGCTATGTTAGTGCGCACTACGGACTGCAATCTTCAGTTACAGACAACGGATGACATCGATACTGCAGTGGATTTGATCACGTCTAATCTTAAGTCGGCTTACTTTTTAGCTACCACTTCCTCCAAAGCTAGATCATACCATCAGCAGGACGTTACTCCCTTTGAGTTGCGCACGCACGTGCTTCTAGCTATGAAAAGATGGGCCAGACGGAAATGGCAAATCACGAGATATCCCCTCTACAACACTATTTTGAATCAACTTAAAAAGCGTATTCGAAAACGCTTTCAAAGAAAACTTGGACAGCAATGGTCTGAAAAACTACAAACTCTATCAAACCCTACATATGAATTTTGGACCCTGACTAAAACGCTCTCGGAAACTGAGGGAACCAACTCAACTCGTCCACTTAACGGAGTCCGTGGATTAGTCTACGATCAGCGAGCCAAAGCAGAAGTCTTTGCTGAACAATTGCAATCGCAATTCAGTCTGAATTCAGAACCTTATGACGAAACCACGATTCGGCAAGTAAATCACCATCTAAATTCCACAATCTTCGATCAACCCTTTGATCCAGCGACTCTCACAACACCACGTGAAGTACAACGCATCATACGTAAAATTCGTGGGCGCAGTGCGGCTGGCCCTTACAATATCTCAGTGCAAGCACTCAAGCACATCCCAAGGAAGATGCTAGTCCTATTGACTAGACTCTTCAATGCCATATTACAGTTTGGTTATTACCCACCACAATGGAAGACGGCGAAGGTAATCATGATTCCAAAGACTGGTAAGGATCCGTTGTACCCCCAAAATCATCGTCCCATTAGTCTCACTTCAGTAGTAAGCAAGATATTTGAACGGATACTCAAAAACAGACTTTATGCAATAGTTGAAGACAGAAATCTTTTTTCCGGCTCATCAATTTGGCTTTCGTCCGCAATTCGACACAGTAGCCCAACTGGTCCGCACGGTCGAAGCCTTGACACTCCAATTCAATAGACGCAATCATACTTTTGGAAATTTTCTGGACACTTCTAAGGCCTTTGACAAGGTTTGGGTCATCAGGGTCTCATCTTTAAACTCCGTCATCAGGGATTTCCACACCAATACCTTCGATTACTCTCATCATTCTTACACCGGCGATCCTTCTTTGCCTCGTGCAATGGATCTACATCTCTGGAATATCCAATAGAATCTGGCGTTCCTCAAGGTTCGGCACTCTCACCGCTCCTTTACAATCTTTACACTGCAGACGTTCCAACTCATCAGCACACTCTGACTGCCACTTTTGCAGATGACACCGCAATATTTGCTTCATCTCACCAAATTCAATTTGCTCTCCGTTACACACAACAGCATCTCAACCTCCTCGAAGACTGGACAACAAAATGGCGACTCAAAATTAACACGGAAAAAACAGCTGTAGTCCACTTTACCAAGAGACGTCAAAATCTACCTCATACACTCAATCTTTTTGGAACTCAATTACCATACAGCGCAAGTGCTACTTACTTGGGGGTTCTACTCGATACCCTTTCAGGCTCATCTTAAGAAGATCGCTAGTAAAGCTACAAAACGTACATGCTCGTTATACGCCATATTAAACAATAGAAACGGACTCTCGATGCAAGCCAGACTCCATGTCTATAAAATGATGATACGACCACAACTAACCTAGCAGCACCAGCATGGCGTGACACATCGAAATCAGGACAACTGATGTTGAAAATCGTGCAGCACGCATAATATCAGGTCACTCACGGGACACCACCATATTACAATTTCATGAAGATCTGGAACTACCACTTCTAAAAGATGTAATAGACTCACAAAGCCGATCCTTTTGGTATAGAATGGCAAATTCGCAGCATGATTGATATCTTACAGCACATTGGCACTGCAATCCCACCTCGTCTCACCTACCAAATGCCCCATCCAGTCTAAATCAACACAGATACCCATATTTTTCTTGAAGGCACAACATCTAGCCTGACTGCCCATTTTTAATATCTCTCTTCGCTGACACATATTTTTTTCTAGAGTTGCGACAGTTGCACTCTACTATCTCACATACTTTCTTCATATCCGTCATCTTCAACTCATATTGAAGGCATGGGCTAACGCTCGGAACTTCACAAAGTAACCGACATATTTTCCTTCCTTCCTTCCTTCCTTCCTTCCTTCCTTCCTTCCTTCCTTCCTTCCTTCCTTCCTCCTTCCTTCCTTCCTTAACGCCTATTTATTCTGCTACATTTAATTATACAAATAATAAATAATACATCTATACCGTTTTCTTTTTTTTTTCTTGCCCAAAGAGTTTTTTTTACAATATATTGTGTATTAATTTATTGTGGATATATTGTGTATCCAAATATGTCCACATTTGTACATCTCTTACCTTTATACGTAGCACTAGTTCTCCATGACTAATGCCTGTGTTTACATAACTTAATCCCTTTACCCCCCCCCCCCCTCTTGTGTGAGGAAAGAGTTTGATTCTTTTGTATCATATTTACAACTTTCTCAAAGATAGTTTATGTCAATTTTCAAGATACTAGGATATCTGCAAGTACGGATGTTTCTTCTATGTTTCTAAAGTACCCTCGTACCCCCCTTTTGAGAGGGTTGAGGATGCTGATTTTCTCTACTGAACTAACTTACTTTCGTTTCAACGATTTGTTTAAAAGTCGGTTCCTGTGATGCCTGGAAATACCAGTAGGCCAAGAGCTCTAGCCTGACAGGGTTTGGGGGGAAATTTAAATGCTCGGGTGCAGTTCCGAATATGGTGGTGCCTTTTGGCAAAATTTGCAGGAGGAATGAGATTATTTGTGTGACTTGGAAATATAAGATTAGCATTAAAGGAAGTGAAAGTGAGACATACGTAAATGTCTTTATTAGCGATAACTATTAATGTGAAGTGGGAACTATATTATTGTGGCTTAGGGCAAAAGCTGCGTGAGAGTGATGCGCATCGCGTATAATTTCGAAAAAAGAAACGAAGGTGATTTTTACCTAACCCCTCTTCGCTCGTTTGAGATACTGTCCGTATTTTGTGGAAAATGCGTGTCATTGATAACCCGAAGTGTCACAATTGATATTCCTCCGCAAGGCGCCATCTTGAACAACTAGAGTGCGTATTTAACAACATAATAATAATAAAATATGGATTTTTTTTAACTTGTTTGTCATTAGATGTTTATAGAATTGCTTGTGGCCGGAAATATATAAAGCGAATAACAATTGAAAATAATTTTGAAAAAAGCAATAAAAACTTCGATGTTCGAGGCACCACCAACTACGGAACCGCAGCCAAAGTTCTGTCCACCTACACATATCCTTTCATTTTAGTTACTCCCTTTCCTCGACTATGAAACTTTCTTGGCAAAGGTTTAGATTCATTGTTTTTCGTACCGCTCGTAAATTTCATTTGTTTCTAGCAGACGATGACAGAAATCTGTGTCGCCTTTAAAGGAGATAGCAAATGTGCTTAGTTAGAAAGTGTATAGATGTCAGAACGTTACTAATTTCTGCATTTTAATATGTGACGAAACAGAATATCTTTAACTACAAGCTAAAATTGTTGTAAGTTAAATCTTAATTATTACTCCCTCCCAAGCTGCAAACCCTTTCGTTTCTAGTTGTAGCAGATGTCGTAGATGATATTGAAGTACCGACACTGCAATAGAAAAGAATTATTTAACAATACAGGAGTCTGTTTTAATTACAACATAATAGTTTATCGTAGCAATGTAAACTGGCTTAGTTTTCGTACATGGAAATATTGGATATGCAGATGTGTTCAAATTATTAGAGTGATTCCATAAAATGTCAAAGCTTCTTTTACATGCCTATAGCATCAATATTTAATATTTTCTACTCCAATTGTGTATATTGCAAGTGGAGTACTTGTAACACTTTTGAAGCGTAAATGACAGCATTGAAGGGTGCAGGTTGTGTTTTTCAATAAAAATGACTAAATTAATTGTGTATCGCTTTTATTACTCCCATTTACACAAAAAATAAGAAAGAAGTTTTATCAGTTCGATTTGTATTCACTGTCGGGCAAAATGTTTAAACAAATAGGGAAATTTTAATTAACTTTTAAGTACTGTAGAGACCAATCCTATCCGGCATCTGAAAAATGCATCTAACATTGATATTTGGTAGCTCTAAAAGCCCACTTTTAACCAACTTCGTTTTAGGTATAGCTATTAATTGCACTGGTCTACAAAATTGAAACTTGTTTTAATCATCAAATGTGAGAATTTTTTCTACACAATTCATGTGGTCTCGTTTAAAATTAAAAATGACCTCGCTTGTTCCGTAACAGGATAGCGTTTTGTTACAAAATATTGCAACATGGTGGGAAAATGTGTTAAGTGATTTGCACTGCACTTGTTTACACAAAGCAAAACAATTATATTTTTTTCAGTTTAATTCTAAATAATAATATGATTAAAATAAATCACTGTATATTGAACCTGCTCCAATTTGAAATTAGAATATTTGCTATAGTGTTCTTGGCGTGGCTCGTCCTAGTTTTTCCCTGAGTACCCCAAATGACTCTATCTGACAATAGAGATTATAACTAATGAGGCACTTATCTGCATTTTTACTCTCAAGCTATAGGCGTAGGATTTTGGATTTAACCTGTAAGGCAAGATAGCATTAATATGGACTGACCAACGCGAGGACACATAAGCTACAGTGTATGTGAGATGTCTCCACCACCTGCCTGAAGGAGACGGTATGTAGGTAAAGGAATGTGCATACCAAGAGGGAACAGAACAACACAATAAAGCAAAGCAAATTGGTTCTCATTAGCACCTCTATGTGGAGCTTCTTCCACTTTGGGAATTCCAGTAAATCTAACTACTACTACAACACCAATAATAATGTAAATTCTCCCTAGCTAGTAATAAAGAGTATGAATGGAGGTAGGTGTTGGAGGTATAGTATTGGATAAGAGTTGATCAGGAACATTCATTGCTGTGTACGGGTCAAGTATTTACTTTTGTCCCGAACAGTACTATAAGTCCTGATGAGTAGAAGAGTATACGTTGAGTCTTGTTCTCAATTAAAGTTAGAAGCCAGGTATTGCGCCATTGGACAAATTCTTCAGTGATTGTTTATAGATTACTGATTACATCTTTAGAGGATTTGGAAATGGACCAGTATGCAGTGTCGTCTGCGAATAAACCTATTTTTGTACCGTTATCTATCGGAAGTAGAGTGTCATTGACATATATTAAGTACAGAATGGGACTCATTGCAGCTCCTTGAGGTACTCCTCTTTTAATGTGAATGTCCTTACTGAGGTCTGATTTTATTTTGATTTGAGTAGTCCTGTCTTTCAAAAAGTTAGCTATCCATCTAATATATGTGGTGGGTAATAGAAGTCTGTGTAATTTGAACAGAAAACCATCATGCCAGACGGTATCGACAGGACTGGTCAAATCCATCAATATGGCACCAGCTCTGTATCTTCTATCTAATGCACATTGAATGTCTGTGGTTATCCTAAGTAGATGATCGATGGTAGAAATTCCACTTCTGAATCGTGCTTGATTTAGAGTACCTTGGTCAGTTTCTTCTAAATATTTAGATAGTCTATGGGCTAAAGTTGTTTCGCAGATTTTTGGAATTGTGTTTGTCAAAGTTATAGGACCATAATTATCTGAATTTAAAGATTTTTTGTTAGGTTTCCCAATGAATGGGAACAAAACCAGTCTGGAGCGTTGCATTGTAGAGTACGGCCAGAATGCAAAGTAAAGATTTAGAAGATTTTAATAGCAATAAGTACGGTATATCATCAGGTCCAGGTGAAGTATTATTATTTTTCTTTAGAACTTGAAGAATGTCTTGAGGTCAGATTTCTAAATTACCTTCATGTTCATCATTTCTATCTAATATGGTGATATCCTCATTGTCTGAAATAAATTGTCTAATTAAATTAGAAGTTAGGATTACTTCTGGTTGAATATCATTAAAATTGTTGAAAACATGTTCACAATATTTGTTATTATATTTTCTTGATAAAAATATCGAGTAGGATATATTTTGATGTGATCTCCATATTATCTATTTTATTTGAAAAGGATTTATGTTTAGATTTCCTATTTCGTCTTCTATTAATCATCTTTCAGAAAGATTGAGGGTTGAAACTATTTGATTCAGAAAGGTTGGAAATAAATTCTTCAAATTTAAGTTATCTATACTTGCCGATTTCAGTTTTAATTTCTTTGTGAAATTTATTAATGTGAGTTTTTAGAAGATTATTTGGTTATCTATGATAACGTCTTGTAAGAACCCTGTTAAGTCCTAAGATAATAATGTTGACAGGAAGTTGCTCAGTATATGGAATGAACTTGCTCGTAGGTACTGATTCATTGGCAACCCGTTTCAATAAATGGACTATGGATTTGGTTGGATTTCTCAATATCTGCAGGTGATTCGAAAGAGAAGTGATGCTGGTTGATAAAACTTTATCAACTATTGTGTCATATTTTTTCTCAGTCTTCTTTTTTGAAGTATTTGTAAGTAACTGTGACATCTTTTCTACCAACCTGAATGTTAATTGTTAAGTAAATCTCACTGTGATCAGATGGAAGACTTTTGTTGACTTTAAAATTAGAGAGGTTATTGATCATAGGAAGCGATACTGGTATTTTGTCTGTAACAGTTTTTATTGCATTGACAATATCAGTTGGTCCATCCTGGAGATTGATCGAGTGAGAAGGTAATTGAAAAGGGCCTTACCATTGTCATCAGTGACTCTATCCCCAAGCGGACTGTATTGACTATTTATGTCAGCTACAATTATTAAATTTCGTAGATTTCCAAGGTGTTTAAAAAGTGGAAAACTGAGCTTCATGTCCCTCTTTGAGTGAGAATACAAAGCTGCAATGAATAAAGTTTCAGTATTAGTTGATATAGAGAAGAGTAGAGTGCGGATCGGTCTGCACTAAAAATTACTAAAATATGCATGCAAATATGGACGAAAAAGCTTAATAGTATGCACTTGAAATTGTAAAATATTTATTAAAGGACATGTAATAAATTAATCAAATAACGTCCAACGTTTTAAATATGTTGTACACAATAAATTTTACTGCTCCACATATGAACGTTTGCTGTTACAGCGAAAAAACAATGTGCTTTTCATTATTTTTTGCAAGGAAATGTTTATGCTTTTCCAAACGTATGATTTTGTAAATTGAAAATGTTCTTTCAGTGTCATAAGTTATAGCTGGACAGAATTTTAGAGATGGTACGTTACTTGCAGAGTGTTCTTCAAATACATGACATGATATAACACTTAGCACTTCATTTACAATTCCGTAAGAGTTTCAATCCTGGGTTTCTTGCTATTACTGAAGTTGTTTAAAAAAAAAATATTTTTCCAACTATACCGCTCAACATATCGGCTCAAATCTAGTATGAATATTCCTTAACGTTCTAGGAAGAAGCTACGTGGGTGTCTCGAACCTTTTTAGCAAGAAGATTTCGAGTCGGTTCCGTAGTGCAGTGGTAGCCTCGTTCATAAGCTTCTCGCATCCCGTAAAAAGTGGTTATTTTCATACACAATATTCCGTAGTTTTGATTCCACTTAAAACTGTAAGACCTGCCCTATATGCATACCTACCTGCCCTGTGCATTGTTGAAAAGGATATGGGGCCACGGTGGCTCAGTTGGTAAAGCGCTCACATCTGGTGCTTGGTGTCGTTGTATCTAACCCTGCTCATGCCATGTGGGCTTTGTGGTGGACAAACACCGTGTGGGTAGGTTTTCTCGACATGCTCCCATTTCCTCCCACTTTCTTCATTCCACCAATTCATCCGATCATCATCCATACGGCATGATTCATAGTTGCTTAAAGGCCTTAAAATTAAAATAAATTCATATTGAAAAGGACGTTAAGTCGAATACTTCAACGTGATTTTCAATATTTTCTAAAATATTCTATTGCCTATTTACATTGACAACCCCTTTCTCACCGAAATTTAAAAAGTTTGGATTTTAACAACCTTATGCAACAGCGAGGTTATAAAGGACAGGATCTACAGCTTTAAGTGGGATCCGAACCACTACTTGGTTTGCACCCGATAGTAATTGTGTGTCCCTCCGGGAATCGAACCCGGGACCGCTCGATTAGAATGCATGGAGTCTATGCACCCCTCCCCGAAAGCATGCCTGAAAAAAAAGACCGAAGTAAACCACCAGATACACCCATGCAACGTCGGACCCGTATGGTTTTATAACATTTTATAAATTTAAGTAAAAGGTATGAAGTAATGTGTTTTAAGTTTCCATTTCAGTCGATTTTTTAAAGAAAATCCCGCTTCCCTTTGCAGTAATTCATTCATTCCGAGAGCGAAGAATGTAGAAAGGGACAGCTTCAATTTGCGTTTCCTTCGAAATTCCATTTGATAGGTTATTTTCATACCTTGGGTTTCCCCAGTTACTGTCAGAAGACACAAGTAACCATCCAATAGTTATTTTATTTCCCACAAATATGTCTGTACAAGTAAGCAATAACGTCTGCAATATGCACAATGCATCAAAACATTCAATTATATGCACTATACAACTTCGTGTTTAGACTTCTAAACACCTAAAATAAACATTAACCATGTAAACATATCGATAACATAACAGAAACATGAAATTAAACGAAAATCCGCACTCCAGAGATGAGTAATGAAGAAGAATCGGTATCCCGTAATCCGTCTGGCAATACAATCTCTTGAGATTTGGTAGAGGCTGGTACACTTCGCATAAAAAAAAATGCGACAGCGGAACGCCGTGAGCTAGGCTACCCAAATGACACCTTCTTATTCCATAATCGTGTCTGGTAAACAGATCCCTTCTTTCTCCTTCCTTCGTCTCTCCCATACTAAAATCAGCAAACATCATTAGCACATATTTTTTTTTGTTCAAAATATGCATGTATTAGTATCGATAAAATGAAATAATAAAAGCGAGACGAAACAATATAAATACATAAGTTGATGGAGGGAGAAATTTAAACACATGCAATGAAAAACTGAAACCGTTGGATGTCTGTTAGACAAAGACAAGGAAATGAGAGAGAGAGGAAGATGATGAAAAGATAGAGATAAGATTTCGAATGTAAACATAGTAAAAAAACTAACATTATAAAGTGCAGCTCCCACAAATTCAACAGTAGGATAGATTTGTTTCGCTTAATTGCTATCAGAAAGACCCAGGATTACATATCCAAACTGTAATGAAAATGAGTTACAAATGTTCAAAAGTAAAATTGGCATAGCAAATATTACATGTTCCACATTTCAAACTTGAAAAAGGAACCACATCCAATAGCATGTTCATAAATTATAGGATGGAAACGAATTTTGTGCCCAACTATTATAAAAAGAATTATTCTCTTGAAATAACCAAAAAAAAGGGGGCCATTTTCTACTAATTTCTTAAAATTTATCTGTTGCGATTATGCCACTCTAGACTCCATCTATTGCAAATATAACTTTCTAATAATTACAACACTAATGAACTAGTGTTTATAACAATACTCAAAGATGGAATGCACACGGCAGAGCTGAAACTGGTCAAGGGCTGTCGGGCGATGCTGGTCAGGTTTGGACTGTCATAGGGTTTAGGATTCGAACCCATTCTGACCATGTGATTCGATTTTGATTTAATAATACGGATGATGAAGGAGATATATTAATTATTTCATTGTGTTTGAACAATGTTTCTTTCAGGGGTGACCAGGACCGGAAATGTTACCCCGAGAACACGAAAAATACGACTCCGAAATTCCCAGACCACCGAAACACAGTCCAAACGCAAGGAAATATTTTTATAATTCTGCTTTGTCTCCCGGGTTACCGGTTCAGACCTGGTCCTAAGCTTAGACCCGGTGACCTGTCTCAGCTCTGCTTGCAGTAACTAGCCTAACGCCTTAACCTACACAACTACGTAGGTTGGTTCTTTTTTATCGAAAGAATCGACTTATGACTCATAGCGAATATATCTTAACTACTTGTAGAAATCCACATGGTTTAGAGGAGAGCTTGATTTTAGTAAGTAACCAACTTGCGTGATTCGAAATTTTAGTTTAGTTATATATTATCTTTCAAATCGTATATTTTAAATACGTAGCTCAGTGGTAACATTTCAGTAACATACATTACTTATATAGATATCCTTTGAGAAAATACCACGTACGAAATCTTTGTACACAACGATATTGCTTTACGCTATCCGACATATTCCATTTTCAAAATCAAAGTAAGTTTAGTAGTGCATTTCATATGTCATTTGTTCTGCCTTCCTTTTGTGATCTATTCAATATAATGTTTAGCCATAAATATTTTAATTCATTCAATTTGTTCATTTCCATATCATATCAACTCACCTCCTCTGTGAATGATACTTTCCTGTCTTTAGAAACATAAGTATCACTCAAATTGCAATTGTAATAGTTCCAATTCCACATTAAAATATTTTCCCTTAAAGTGACACAGTTCCGTAACACTAAATTCGTGTTTAGCTTCATTTATTTTAGTTAACTTAAAGTTTAACTTTACAATAAAGTTTAAAGTTCATTACACATATAAATTACTTGAATATTACAATAAAATATATAACTGATAAAAAATTAATAAAATTTTCAGTTTCAATAAGATCTTATCTGTTTCAATCAACAATAGTTCATTTCTCATTATCATTTCGTCATTAAAATTACCGTTTCAAAAAAATATTTTATTTCAGTCACAGTTCATCAGAAAATCACTGGTTCCAAATCACCGTTCAATCATTTTTTTTATTGTTCCTATTTCAAATCCCAATATATTTTTGCATAGTTCATCCTCTTCTTTCCTCCTCTCGCTTTGGAATATTTTGTAAAGTTTTCACTAAATTGTCCCAAGCTAGTTCATCTTCAAGCACACATCTAAGATCGATTTCTATTTCTTTAGTAAAATCCCTTCTGAAACCATAACAACCAAATAGGTTTCTTAGAAGTCAATTTCGTATTTTGCAGATATTTTGTGAAACCTATATTAATTTTAAAAAATGCTCGAATTGTTGTTCCAGATCCAATTCCACCTGTTTTTGGTTCGTTGACTCCTTTGTTTCATTCTTTTGACTGATGCTTTTATCATAGTTGAATATAATCTTTTTCGTTTTTTCTTCCAGATGGATTTTAGATTTAACCCCATTATTATTATTAGGTGAAATAACGTGTTCATTTATCCATTCTTGAAATTGAGTTTGCCTCACTTCTAATAGACAAATTGATGGCTGTATTTCTTTTATCAATTTCTTAAAGTAGGATTTTCAGGATCCTCTTTCAGTCTGTTTGTATAATTAGTATTTCGGTAATTGTATTTATTCCTGTTTTCCGTGTAACTTGAGTTAGAATTTGCAATTGTTAGAATTCTAGGCTTCTGAAAAAAATTGCTTATTATTACCAAATAACAATCTAGTTCACCAGTTACCTAGTAATAAATCCATTCCTGGACGTCGCAATAGTGGTAGTTGCATTTCATTTGGCATGACCATAACTTCTAACTAATACAGATTATGCTGATGAATAACAGGTAATAGAGTTTTACCTACTATTGGTGTTTCTTTATTATTCACATCCAAAAGTTTAGTTTCAACGAATTGAGTAACAGGGCATTCATAATATTGTGGCAAGATCCACTATCCACTAAGAAATCTTGTACTTACTGCAGATTCTAAGTTGTAGTACAAGAGATGGTGAATCATACAGATTTTTGTGGACAGAGATGGTGTTTACCCAAAAATCACCCTGACCTAATCTAACCTTGATCGTGGAAATGTGTTCATTGGAAACATTTGTATGTTCTTCTAGTGCTTTAATTTGGGTTCCCTGTCGGTTATCTTCTTTCGTCTGTCTTTTCCGTTGTTCACATTGTTTCAAAAAATGATTTGAACGATGACAGAAATTACACAACTTACGGTAAACCGGACCACTGTTTTGGGGTGAGTTCCTCCACAAAAACGGCAGCTACGGATAGTTGTTTCAGCCTTATTTTCTTTTCTGGAAACTAGACTCTTGCCTAATCCAATTGGTAGATAAAGGCTTGTTGAAATTAGAATTTGAAAGTAAAAGACTGTCTTTGTAAATAGCTTCGTGTTGTATGGCTATATTAAATGGCTTTATCTAATGGTAAGTCATCTGTAGATAACAATCTTTTTCTCAAATTATTATCAGATATTCCCAGAACTAATTGATATGTTAATGCTTCCGACAAAATAGTACCAAATTTGCACTTATTAGCTTGATTGCGAAGATCTGACACTTGCTCTTTCACAGGTTTGCCTAACATTTGATACATTCTATGAAAAGAAAAACGTTCTGTCATTATGTTTTGTCTTTACCGTGAACAAATTTATAAATAAGTCCTGTATCTCTTGAAAAGATAAACTTGTCACAAATTTAGGTTTGATTTGATCCTGTACTAGTCAATTGATGTCAGTAATAAGGCAGCTTGCTTAGTCTCAGGCATATCGGATAAAGAGCAATGTAACTTGAAACGCTCTAAATAAAATTCTATTTTATATTCGTTTGCCTTAAATTGCGGAAAACTCCTCGAATTAGAAGCCATATCTCGATACTAAATTTCCTCTGATGTGTATACAATATTTAAACAGAAGAATCTCATCCTCGTCGCCACTTTGATCTGTATTTTGTTTTATTGTCAAGAATTTAATATTTATGTGGGTTCGCATTTAGATTACGTTCCCAAGCCTGGCGACTTGTTTCCATTAGATTACGTTCTTATCAGATTGAGAATTGTATACTTGGAAATGAAAACTTTCTGCAATAGCTAATTCTAGATTGATGTAGTGGAGATGATATTTAGACATTGATCATAGTATTTAATATTTATTATAATTCTCAAATTTCTTCTAGAAATACGAGCGCAATAATGTAAACATGGAACTTCAACAATATCCATAAATTCTTACTATTGTCACATATATATTACCTTTCAAATCGTATATTTTAAATACGTAGCCCAGTGGTAACATTTCAGTAACATATCTTACTCATATAGATATCCTTTGAGTAAATACCACGTACGAAATCTTTGTACACAACGACATTGCTTTAACGCTATCCGGCATATTCCATTTTCAAAATCAAAGTAAGTTTAGTAGTGCATTTCATATGTCATTTGTTCTGTTTTCCTTTTGTGATCTATCCAATATAATCTTTAGCCATAAATATTTTTATTAATTCAGTTTATTCATTTCCATATTCTATCAACCAGAATGCATATTATTAGCTAACAATAACATGCAGCCGCTCGTGACGTGAGAACAACGTATGTGCATCGTGCGGATTCCTTGTCCAGAAAGGCAGATTCTCCCCCAAAATTCATTGACTGGCTTTGACGTCATATTGTTCAAATTTTGTGTGTTCCCCTGTATATATAGTTTGACCAGAAATTTTTGACAAAACATTGTATAACATAATGCTATACAGCACGGAATTAGCCCTATTTGTTGGCGAAAGAGGTAGGGGAAATTAATGGTCAAGCATACCAGCTTAGTGATTCAGCCAAACCCGTCCTGTGGGGTGTGTCATCCACAAATCCTCGAGAGCACCCCCAACTTTATAATATTACGGTCAAAAACCGTATAAAACTTCATTTACACCTTCCCAGATTTTGGCTTTACACCCCCACCCCCCCAAACTGAAAATCCTGGCGGAATACTTGTATTTGCACCTATTGGAATACTGTGCTAAATACACTGACCCCCTCACAAGAAAACGTATAAGAGAGATACAAGCAAAAACACACGATATGCCAGCTAATTATACAGACACGCATTCAAGCATTGAATATATGAAAGTAAGATTGAATTCTGTATAACTGCTATCATTATAGTCTATAAAGCAGGCCGAAACCGACAAATATTGTTATATTCTCCGGGCTGTACCTCCTCAGCAGTTCAAGACGTAACAAACGTCAGCTGTTGTTATATCTTCAGCTTTCATTATTTTAATATTCCAATTCGAAGCCTTTTTGACTTACCTTACTTATTCGATAGTTATAAGCTGCTGCTGACCTGAGTCTTAGATGCCTACAGACTATGAAAAACATTTATTTATAATGTGTTTTTTATTTCTTTTACGTTCTTCTACTAAGTTACTATCCCGCCATAGGCAGAGTTCACCTTCTGCTGTTTGAGAAGATAGCAGATGCTACAAAAACACTAGAAAAATGGATAAATCAGCTCAGCAGTTCAAACGATCTCGTGATGTTGACAACATTAGCTTGACAGTCAAAAATGCACTTGAAAATCCAGTACGTGCACGCTTTCGCTCATTAGATTAGATAATGCTTAACTTTTAACTACATTCCTTGTATAATGTATTCGGAATTTAGAAATCTGGAAGACATTCAATTACAAAATACGTCAAACGTTATAAAGATAAGGAAAAGAGTAGAATTGGAGATATTTTCGAATAGAAAAGAATACAGAGTATTTGAACCTCTGAAAGAGGATAATACCCTTTAAAAGAGTTTGTCTGGTCACCCTAGTAAATACAACGCCCAAACTAATTGCCAGGTCCTAGCGTGGTGCGTGGGTAAAATGTTGGCTTGCTAAACAAAGACCCGGGTTCGAATCCCGGCAGGGTAAGTTTTTTTTTCAAAATATATTTTTATATGTTGATATTTATTATTAATAATTGCTTTCTCTCATTTTTCGTAGATTATTTTTAGTTAGTGACCATGAGAAGGTGGAGGTTAGGTAAGGTTAGGTGCAGTCATGTTTCGTTACATTTCGTCGGGTGGGAGCCGGTCAATTAGAACTTGAAAAAATGCTCAAAAGAGCCTTAAAATTGGATTTGATTCGTCATCATACGTCTATTTTACGCGAAAGTGCAGCTTTTCGTATATTTTCAGAATGTCAATAGCATTTTATGAACATTTCGCAAGTATTTGAAGAAAGCTGCTGCAGAATAGCATCGCATGCTTGTCGAAGCTTATGGTGATCATGCTCTTGGTAAGCCACAATGTTATGAGTGGTTTAAAAAATTTAAAAGTAGCGATTTTGACGTGAGAAACGAAGAACATGGAAGACCACCGAAAAAGTTTGCAGACAGCGAATTACAAGCTTCGTTGGATGAGGATGACGCTCAAACGCAACAACAACTCGCGGATCAATTAAATGTGACACGAGAAGCAGTTTCCATACGTTTAAAAGCCATGGGCAAGATTCAGAAGATGGGAAAATGGGTTCCACATGCATCAACGAAACAATGGCCCAATGTTTTGGCTATTTCAAGAGAATAATTCCTTTAATACTAGTTTGGCACAAAATTCGTTATCATCCTATAAGTTATGAACATGCTATTAAATGTGGTTCTTTTTTCCACGTTTGAAATGTTGAACATGTAATATCTGCTAAGCCTATAAGGAACATGCTAATTTTGCTTTTGAACATTTCTAAATTTCCATTTTCATATAGTTTGGATATGTAATCTTGGCTCTTTCTAATAGAAATTAAGCAGAAAAATTATCATTCACTAATGTTTTATTTATGTTCAATTTGCATTAGTAGTCTGGAATGGAAGGTATGGCCTACGATACCTATTGGGTTTTTAGCAATCAGTGATTCCGCCAGACCCCGGTCCCTGTGAGGGGATGTCAGCCCCAAATCCATGAGACTACCCCTACCCCAACTTTAACTTTTTTCTGGTCAAAGTTGATAGAAACAGTGCAAAACTACTTACACCCTCTTTATTTTGACTTTGCAACACCAAATTTGAAAATCCTGTTGGAATCCGTGATTACTATATATTCAGAACCAGTACGTTGAATGAGCCCCACCGAATTTGCAACTGAACCACGCGCAAAAACATATGTATTACAATTTTTACATTATTCTAGATGTGTCTCAAAACTCTGCAGTTCCACTGGAAATCATGAGTATTTAATCTGTCCACCAAGTTTGGTCTCTATTTTGAAAGTGACTTAATTAATTTCTCAAGCACTCTTTACATATTCGAATAGCCTTGAAAAAAAATATAAAATGCAAAAGTCATTTCTATTTTTCTGTAGGTTTTCTCGGAACTGAACATTATAATGTTAGGTTCTTTTTTACTATGTCTACATTCCATATTTTTAACTGTACTCTCTCTTCTTGTTCTTCTTCTCTATCCCCTCTTTTCTCTCTCTCTCTCTTTCATTTCTATGCCTCTGTCTAACAGACATTTATCAGTTTCAATTTTTCATTGTCTGTGTTTAAATTTCTCCCTCCATCATATTATGTATATTGATTCATGTCGCTTTAATTCTTTTATTATATCGATACTAATACAGTACATGCATATTTTGAACAAAAAATATGCTCATGATGTTTGCTGATTTTAGTATGGGAGAGACGAAGAAAGGAAAAAGAGGGTGTCTCTTTACCAGATACGATTATGGGATAAGAAGGTGCCATTTAGGAGGCCTAGCTACGTACACGGATTTTGCTGTCACAATTTTTTTATGCGAAATGTACATTCCTGGTAATACGCACAAGATTCTAGTCCATGGATGTAAGATTATGTCAAACGCACTTCTTCTGATAGGCCAACTATCGAAAGAGGCTCAGGAATGAAGAAATAAGAACTTTCACTGTTTCAGAGGCCATCCTCAAGTGAAGACATTGTCCAATTTCTATTGGTTTCTCTCATCTGCTTGTATCAAGTATCGTCCCTCTACCTCACAGAAAAGAAACACTTTCTTCCTGATGTATTGGGTCTCATTAAATGTTCTGAAGTTTCAGATGTTGACTCATTTTCAGATATTAGAAGGTCAGGTGACAGCGTCAATGATAGTGAAAGTGACAGTGACTTCCAAACGATGTTTATATGTTATAAACAACTTATTTTATTACAAGAACCGTTCATCATTTTGAATCATCAACGAAACATCGTAAACAATACTTCGCGCCTTCCCAGGTAACTCTTTTCTTAATTTTGGTCTCGGTTTGGACTGGCTGTACCACTGTGCTATGTGATAAAGTTTCTTTTACATTTTACTCTTATTAAAATCATTTCATTTTTAAATAATCTGTCAGATGCCATTTCCACACGCAATGTCAATTCATCATAAGGTAGCACATAGAAGTAATTGTCAAATGTTTACATGTGTTTTCATTTCGTGTCGGAAGTGCCTTACTAGAATGTAAGAATTCCCCACGTAGTGGACACCTCCCATCAACGTCTCAGTTCTGACCCATGAGCGCCCGGATCTTCCGCACTCAGATGGCCCACCGCCTGTCAAGAAATCTGCGCAAGTAGCCAGTGCTGTTCAATTCGTCAAGATCACTGATAATAATAAAACTAAAGCTCAAGAAATTCACATTTCATCTGAATCTGACCATTCTATGGACACCGATGGTTTCATCGAACCCAAGAAAATAGCAAAATTCCGCAATGTTGCCACAGATCCAGGTATCAAGATCACAAATCGCTATCAGTCATTAGAAGTACAAGAAAATATTGTTCCTAAAGACAATAACTCCAAGCCACCTGCACTCTTTATATATGGAATAGAACAGAAATACCAGTTTACAAGAACTCTGTCTGCTACCTGTAAGAATTCGATTAAAATTCGTCATACCAATGACTTCATATGTCTTCAAGCCAGTACACAGGAAGATTACGATAAACTCAAAGCATATTGCCTTCAAACGAAAGTTCAATTCACTACAGATGTGCCTAAGTCAGAACGGCCTTTCAAAATTGTTATCCGGAAGTTACCAGTGGACACCGATCCTAATGATATCCATCAAGAACTTGTTGCTCAAAATTATCCAATTCAAGATGTCAAACAAATGTACCGTCGAGATCCTACTTCTCATCACAGGATTTACATGCCCCTCTTCTTAGTCTCACTCAGGAGGAATTTTAATATTCAAGAAATTTTTCAGTTGGAATATTTATGCCATTATCGTATTGCTATAGAGCTATACAGACCAAACAAATTGCTGCAATGCTATCGCTGCCAGCGTTATAATCACACGCAATTCACGTGCTTCATGAATCCCAGATGTGTCAAATGCGCTGGAGCTCACCTATCCACAGAATGTACCAAAATGGACCGTACTACAACTGCTACATGTGCAAATTGTAAACAAGATCATCCTGCCAACTACAAGGGCTGCACAACCTTCAAGAAATACAAAGCTTCTCGAACTTCAAATACTGACCGACAAACCACTACTACTACAGCAACTACTAACTTGCCGTCACAACAAAAGTCACCATCACCTGTTTCTCAACCTGAACCCAAGATTGATGCCAATAGTAAGGAAAATTCAGCCTCTGGAAGCATAAATTTCGGCCAGATCGTACAGAAAATTTCACCACTTGTCCAAAATTTGAATTTTGAAGATGTCATGAAAGTCATTTCTAAAGGATTCACCAAGATACAAACTGCTCAGGACACCAATGTGATCATCATCACTCTCATCGAAATTGTCACCAACATCCTGCAACTCAACGTCAAATAAATAACTACAATACTGCAAGTCAGAAATAACTTTACAATGGAGTAACCAATTACCATCTACTGTGATTCAATTTCATCGGCCATCAGAAGACTATAACATCTCCTTTCTCCTCTACAATACAGGAAAATCGTCAACTCTGAAAACAACGGAACTACCACCGTCATCTTTATCTGGTTTAATTTAAGAAATCAACATCCACTTCAAGTGCACACACAGGCCTGCGACAGTTGCGGCCTGTACACTTCATATACGCTTCTTTATACATCCGTCATACAACCAAATAGAAGTCATGAGCAGAATTGCTCGATACTTCCTGCATAAAAGTCATCATTTTTCTCTGGTTCTCTGGTTCTGGGTCAATCCCCATACTTTACACTAGTTTTATATGAACACCCTCAGTTAGCAGAGTATTTGGATGTGCAGACTGAAACAAATATTAAATGAAAGACGAGACCACAGGCTTGATCACGACGTGCAGAAATCTTATCTAAATGCTTCAGATGTTCCCAATAAACGAAACATTCTTTAGACGTGGGGATTGTCCTAAATGTCCATGCTTTTTGAAAGCGTGTTATACTTAAAAAGAGTTTTACGTCATACAGGGATACTTTGTCGTTTAGTCCGGATCAATCATCAGCGATACGTGCCCCCCCCCCCGAAATATGTGAAAAATGAAAATACTTAAAGTCTGTCACCTTCAGTCCTAGATATGCACCTACAATTTATTTCTAACAAAGAATAACAGCTTCATGACTAAAGAGAATAAATTGCTATAAGTGTTTGGAAACGTGTCAGTATTGTATTCCCTTAGGTGTTTGAAATAAAGCTCCACGACACTTTGCTCAGTATGTTTGTTAAGATAACTTTGTACTTTCTCTTACAATTGAAAAACAAAACTTTTAAACACCAAATTATTCGGTAATAATGATTCAAA
This sequence comes from Lepisma saccharinum, assembly GCA_022664845.1. NCBI lineage: Eukaryota > Metazoa > Arthropoda > Insecta > Zygentoma > Lepismatidae > Lepisma > Lepisma saccharinum. The sequence goes on along the minus strand of JAGDQP010008913.1, from coordinate 18,484 downwards.
GAATTGACAAAATTTGAGGTAAAAGATTTACGTGGAAAGGAAGTGAAAAATGAAGTCATTCCGCTGAAGTATCCTATCACCGATTGATCACCAATCAATGAAGAAAAGCGAAATATGTTTGAATTTGTTTAATAATAATCAGTTCAATGTGTTTACATTTTCGCTTTGTTCCTATCTATTTTGAGTCCATACTAAAGATTTGCAACAATATATTTCAAATCGACGTAACCATAGAGAGAGAAAATTTAAAAATTTAAAATTCATAAACTATCGGGGTAAGTGTTAAAATATATAGATAATTATAATTATAAATTTTATTGTATATTTATTTTCACAAATACATATTGAATATATTATAAAAGAGCTCTCTCCAACTTACGACCCGAGGGTCAAAATAAATGTGGGCCGTGAATAGATTTCATCCGCTCGTGTAACTCAAGATTTCTAATATCTCAAGATTTCTAATTAGTAATAAACATATTTAACTTCACTTTAATCATTTCCTTAGAGAGCTACTACAATATTTTGTTTTTACTCAGAAGGTTTTTCGAACTTTGTTCATAAATTTATATCCTCAGTAATTAGAAAAAATAGAAGAGCTGATGTCTTTCGATTGCTTTGTGGGTAAGGAAACTGCCTTTTCTCTTCGTCCACACTTCAACACAAGAAACCAGAAATTGAAGCATCACGGATGAAAATAATTCCGTTTCTGACTAATACACACACATGTGACAACGTTCAGTCAGAAACTTGTGCTATATCAGAATTAATTTTCTGCGAATATGTTCGACCACTTTCATTGCTGCCAACAGCATGAAAAGGGTTGGACTTATTCTTTTCCTATGCTATAAAGTAAATTTCACTACTAAGGCAATAGTTTCAATGCGTTTCAGAGATTTTAATGAATTAATGTCAGTTATTATTCTGTAAAATCTTTTGCACTCTTTAAGTTGAAGACCTGCGAAACAACAAACTACAACTTTCAGGTAATCGATCTTTCGTTTAATTAAGGCTTCGAAGATTTATTTAAAGAATATTTAGAATACATTTTCCAGAAGTTTACTACGAAATAAATTACCAAACTTAAATCGCTTGTGGAATGTTTAAATAATTTGGTTAAACACAGTTATACCTGAAACTATTTTCAAATTGAAAGTAGGTAAAATCGAAATATAGCATCCCGATGCCAAACGAAACGAAATTAATGTTAGTAATAGGTACAACGAATTGAACCTGAATTAAACAAAATTACTATCAAACGAATGAATTCCCAAGCATACTCCAAACCTCCAATCAGTACTAGACATAAATGCACTGGGTTCCTACGTAATCAATTTTATCCCATTAATGAGTAAATAACGTGTTCTTTATAAATATGTAGAATGTTTGAGTAAATAACGCTCATGCTCCCCAAATCTTAGCCTCCCTAGTTTCACCAGTATTGTATTACACACAATGTCAATGTCATAAACTTAAGTCACCCCCCGACTTCCTTTCCTGAATCCGCTTTGAACAAAACACTTTCGAAACCCTTCTCTGATTGCTCCTGAAAGGCAGTGACAACACGTAAGAGCCAGTCAGGGGGAGAAAATCCACTCTCAAAGTAGAGTATCTGATATTTAGGGTGACTAGATACAAATAATTACAGAAAGCAAATTAATAAAATTGCGTAACTATTCTTGGAACAAGTAAAGTTTAACGCGTACACGGTTCACATGATTATCTATAGGAACTGGATCATGAAATTGAACCAAACGAACCGTGTATGCTTCTAAACTACATTTGAGACATAATCTTTGTATCTGTGCACAGTATTAATAAACTATTTTTAATTATTTCCACAGTTTACATTCTTGTTAAGTTATTCGTGTCTGTTAAACACTGGCGATTAACAAATTGAAATTTACGCTGGCTGTATTTAATTCGAACCTTATTTATTGTAATTCATGCGAGTTTATAGAATTATATCATACTATTAAAATTGTTCTAAATACACCTAGAAGTTGCATTATATTGCGATAATTGTTGTTTTACAACTTACGAAATTTACAGACACAAAGTTTCCAAATAATGGATTAGGGTTCACTTTGTGTAGGACTTGTGGAAGTGTAATATAAAACATCGGTAGGATATTTTTCAATTACGACTTACACAACGGTACCGAGTGCTTCTTTTTTAATAAACTCCCCATTTTTTATAGCAACCTCTTTAGTCTACAAAAGGCATATTACTATTGGTCTCTAAGACTTTCCCTGGAGCACCTGCCGAACTATAGGACCCTTCCGCTTTGATATTTCCCTGAATGCAGTAGCAACAGGCAAGTCAAAGTGCGTAAAGGATGACAGCACAAGATATTTTAGATAACTCGTTCACTGTTTCAGTTACTTTCGGCGATTCAGTTCCAATTTTCCGTAATGTCACAGTAGTGTGTTGTAAATACTCTGAAATTGTTTACCTCCAGTGGTTTTCGTGGCCTAGACAGATAATAGAAAAAGCTATTACATTTTTCCCCAGTAACGAAATCAACACCGTGTGTTGTGTTAACATGAAAAGTGGTAGTCATACTGAGACACAGAATTGTCTTGAATTAACACAGCTATTTTTTTACTGTGATCCTTAAAAGAAAAATATGTTTTAAAGATGCCATTAAAATCTGAATTTTAGGTTAGGTTAGGTTAGGTCATTATAAAGGTCCTAAACCTAACTATTTCTAACATTTTAATATTTTATACCTTAAATTAGGTTAGGTTCCCACGAGGTATATTATAGGCTACTAAAGGAAGAATGTCCAAGACAGATGCGCTACGTATAAAGTTATGTGCTTCCTTCCCTGACGGAAACACTGAAACTGGAATTTTTTAATGGTATAGAATCATTGTAACCTCCCTAAATCCTCGAGAGCACCCCCAAATTTGACATTTGTACTGTAAAAAATTGATAGAAGCATTGCAAACTCCACTTACACCTTCCCAATTTTGACTTTAAACTCCCCCAACTGAAAATTCTGGCGGAATCTCTGACGATATTCGTCACTGGGTTCACATACTTACAGAAGTAAATTTTACGCAAAAGGATTTGTATAAAATTGATATGCAAAGTTTAAAATAGCAAAATTTTATTTCAAACGTTAACTAAAAGAATCCCCATCTTTGACTGGTCTGTTGATTTCAGGAACATTAAAATTAGGCAAAACGTTAATTTTGGAATCTACAGACATTTTGCTATATTTTGGCATAGTCCTATTACGAAATTGATTAGCAACACTTATTTTAAGTATCCAGCTAGGCTAGCAATATGATCATATTACATTGGTCGTATTTCTCACAGCTACAGAGTTTATTTACTGTTTCTAACAGGAACTCCTGTTTTGTTCTTATTAAAAGGATATCAGAATACACTGAACCAGATATCACAATTCAAATCCACCTTAGCAGCTGGAAACAGTAAATCAAGTATAGCACAGAAATGTTACATAAGCCCCGACATGGAGTCCCACGGACTCCGCGCACACGCTCGAGCAGCACTGGAATCAACTTTCAGCACATCCGCCGCAGAACAGCGTTCAAACTCAACTGACTAGAATGTACTGAGAAGGGCGTGGAGCTACACAAAGGATAAAAGGATATATATAGGCATTACATTACTCGCGGAGTCCGTGGGATTCCACGTCGGGGGTTAAGGGTTTGTATCTTTCTGTCCTTTCTTAAACAAAATATTTAGTTTCCCATTAGTATTTGAAAATCGAAAGAAATCAACATTCACATTCATCGATAATGTGAGAACTTTTACAGTTAAAAATTCTACAAAATGCAAGAAAATCACCCATATCACTTTAAAGGCCCTCTGTGAACAAGTATATGAGATTACTAAACATTTTGTACCAAGTATGGAAATATTACAATTTTCAAACACACAGAATAATTTTCAGATACTATACTAGAAACTTCCCCATATCTGCAAGAAATTCTCCTTGTTCTGTTTCCTTAAATATAGCACCAGCTCAAGATTCTCAGCGGCCTTAAAAAATATTCTACGAGTCTTAAAATTATTCCCTTCTCTGAGGATTAAACAAGTTGAACACTGTCTTAATAATTCTTCTTACTCGCATAGGGTCCATTGTGGTAGGAAAATTCCAACTCAACAATTTGAACTTTTTTCTAACATATTTTCTTACACTTACAAGGCATATTAATGTAGTTTTATAAACCCAACGAGCTATAGTTGTAACTGACACACCAATGTAGTACGATAAAATAATATCGCAATCTATTTTCTCAACATAGCTAGCCATGAAGAACTACAGAAAAAATAATATTCATTCGGAAACATGAATCGATTACTCACTAAATTTTACTTCTTTCTTTCTTTTAAGCAATGAGGCACGTTTCCATAAGTTCTGTCTCTACAGTAAAGTTTAAAATGTATGGCGAGGAAGAGATCCCGGCGAAGGGGAAGGAGGAGCGCCGGGACACCCAACAATCACAAAGTATGGCAAGGAAGAGATCCCGGCGAAGGGGAAGGATGAGCGCCGGGACACCCAACAATCACAAAGTATGGCGAGGAAGAGATC
>JAGDQP010008913.1:0-13904 GCA_022664845.1 Lepisma saccharinum | reverse complement strand
CCCAACAATCACAAAGTATGGCGAGGAAGAGATCCCGGCGAAGGGGATGGAGGAGCGCCGGGACACCCAACAAACACAAAGAAGTATCCCTATTCTTTTCCAGTTTGCTTATATGGAGTATATCTACTGTAAAGTTTAAAATGTATGGCGAGGAAGAGATCCCGGCGAAGGGGATGGAGGAGCGCCGGGACACCCAACAATGACAAAGTATGGCGAGGAAGAGATCCCGGTGAAGGGGATGGAGGAGCGACGGGACACCCAAAAATCACAAAGAAGCACCCCTATTCTTTTCAAGAGCGATTATATGGAGTACATCTACAGTAGAGCTAAAAATGTGTGGTAAGGAAGAGATCCCGGTGAAGGGAATGGAAGAGTGCCGGGACGCCCAAGAATCACGAAGAAGCCCTCTTCTTATATTTTCAAGATGATGTGTTTGAACTACCTTTACTGTAAAGTTTGAAATCTATTGACAAGGGAAGGATCTTAACAGGCAGAATAGGGGAAGCCACGTGGGATACAACTATCACAAACTAAGCATCCCTGTTATGTTTTCATGATCGCTTATGTGGACAGTAAAGACTAAATCTATGGCTTGGCAAGGACTTCGCTAAAGGATATTAAAGGAGGGCAGGGACGCCCAACACTCATCAAGGAACTTTCATGTTTGGTTGGCTAGATCTACACTAAAGACTATAATCTTCAATGAGGCTAATATAACAGTGAAGTGGGTGAAAGGCAGACTTTGAACTAATCTCTTCTGCTTTGAACAGTGAATGAAGTAAAGTTTGAAATGAGTCAAAATTTGTGAAATGGAGGGTATTGTCAGTATCATTTTTGTGGCGATCAACTTCATTGCTAATGTTTAGTGTAAATGGCCTGCATGTTTTTCAATATCACTCGAATCTTCCATTTGAAATTTGATATGATCGAATAATGGAGAGGAGTATACATTTTTGGAGAGCCATTCTGTACATATTAACCTAACGTCCAAGACAATCGATGCTGTTATAGGTATTGTTGTACGAAATTCTAATCTAATAAATTGAAAGAGCATTGTTTGGAGGTTTTCACTTCAGCAATTGTATTATATTCTTCAAAATATAAGTTCCTTTCTTGACCTATTTTTGTGATAGTTTCAAGTAGTTTATCAGTTTTTAATCTTGAGTATAATTATATTTTTAGGTAGTAATTAATAAAATAAATCCCGTAAGTTTAATTATGAATTATATTGCAACATGGGATCAAATTTCTACAAGTTCATGTTTCTTGTAAGAGCTAATGAACAGTACGAAAATTATATGTTTATTATCGGCAATAGAAAATGAAACAAATATGGAGCAATATGTATGAGTATTTCTAAACACTGCAAAAGTTTTTACTTTCCTCTTTACCTATTCAAAAAGCGAAGCATTTTGAATTATTTTCTTCTATTCATTGAATTCTACGAAATTGAACTTTCGCAGTAGAAACCATGAAATTAGTATGAAAAATAGGACGTAACCATGTAATAAACAGTTGACCTCTGAGTGCTTAGCAAGGGAGTATGCCATAGAATCACTGCTTGAATCTTACCGTATGCATATGCCCAACTTCTCTTTGGTACAATTTAGATATGTACAGCATTCTAAACTTTCGAAATTTGGGCAAGGATATTCAGAACATTTGTTAAGAACATGTAAGTCCCTTTTATCGCGCCTAATGTTACTTCTGATATGGATGTCCTTACTAATAGCTTCAATACTTCAAGTGGAACGGTCGCTTCATTTCAGTTTTCCATAAACTCTCCAAATATTTACAGGGCTGGTACCTTGATTTCAACCAATGCCATCGCGTTCTTCAATGAAAAACGGAAACTACAAAAACAATATTTTACGTCCAACGGGATTAAATGTGAAATCCCAAGCAATCCTTTAATTGGAGTCAATTAACAAAATTTTAATTAAAAAAGATATGGAAAGTAGCAGTCGCTGCCACATTAGATAGTTCTTTTATGGCAAAATGAATTCTTCAATTAAAGAAAATAATGGAGAATAAGAAATATCTTAACATTTATTTTCTTCGTTATTTCCGAACTCTCCAAAGTATTGCCATGATAACGATAGTCATCGACTTGCACGTATACCGAAAGAATAAGCGCAAATCGCAGATGTGGTTGTAAATGCTTCAAAACAGGAAGCAAGTTGGTTCCTTGCAGAGGTCACGTCTAAATAATGTTATTTATCAACATGTAGAGTCACTTAATCATTTATTAATAGAATTATTGAAAATGTACTATCGGCACATCAGTTTATAATTTCAAGTAGTGAATAGGTGATTCGGCCTAGTAGTGAAGTCATGAAAGTTTCAAACACATGCAAGAAATTTGGAGCAGCTGAAGCAATCGGAGGACCACAAGAGAGCCCGACTCTGTCCTATCAAGGCATACTTCACAGCTGTCAAACTCAGGTATGTCTGAAGTAACGTATAATCTAGGTTTACATTGATGTGACTGAGGTTTCCTGAGTGCTAGGTTGTAGGGTTCCGCTCTGTATGTCTGCGTCACCATGCTTCATGAACCAATTTTGGTTAATCCTACGTATCAAGTTGCTTTGGGGAACTCTGTTTGTTAACTGTACTTCACGTTAAATGCATTCGCGTTTCTGAACGTATAAAAACAGACACTGGTTTGGAAAGTAAACATTTGTTGCTGAAACCGAAACGACCAAGGATATGGAGATGTATCTACTGCTTATTAAACTATGAATCTGAAAAGATGCTACAAATAGGAAGCTGTGGTACGAATCAACAGTGGTTCTGGATTTTGCTTCGTAAAGAGTGGGTATGGTGGAAAACTGGCGTTTGAAAATTCTATGTCTGACAATATTTCACTTTCTCTTTAGAGTCATCGGGGGTGAAATGCCCACTTGTTTATATTTTTCTTATTTATGATTGTGAATGGGAATCTACAGGAAAAAAATAACATAGCATACGTGAGGTACATCTTTCAGTATTTCTGCCTGGACGCTAGATTATATGGTATTATATACTGTAGGAGATACACTGATGTTCGTAAAGTAAGAGCGATATGAGCATAGTACCCCACCATCGGGGGAAAACGCCCACCATCGTGGGCTAATATGCCCATGCACACCAACACTATACTAAACAAGGTGGAGTTTCATATCAATGGAAATGATGTTACGATAGAAGCTGGTCATACTACAGGAAATTATATGACGGTACAAGTCACAAAGACTAGCCTATAAAGCATGAAGTTCCTACTACTTCCTCACCATTGACAGGCTTGGAAAATACAGAATAGAAGAATACTAGTGTTGCCGACGAGACGAGATTTAGGTTTTCTTGCCTCGAAAATATCTTGTCCAGAGAGTGTCTCGTCTCGAAAAGATGTATACTTTGCCTTACGAGTGCTCTGTCTCGTCTCGTCTCGTGTCAACACTAAAAATACATACTAACTGAAAATAAGAAATGAAAAAGCATGTATAGCTTCATTCTAATGGTGAGATGTAAGTTTGTTTTGCACAACACAATACTAATAACATTAAATAGATTTATGGAAATATTAGACTAACTGAAAATAAAAAATATATGAAAAAAATTAGAAATATTACACTCACTGAAGGAAATGAACTGAGTTTACATGTTCCTCCTCTTCTAAGAGAGGAACAATTACACAGCTTTAAAGCGTACTACCGTGTTTGCTAGAATGGAAATACGTGGGGTTAAACGCCCACGGGCCAATAACCCCGACGCCTAGTGGGCAAATCACCCCGATGTCAAACACGATAGTTTCAGTTCATTCAACTTCCAACACTGCATGGCATGGCGTCTACCCGCTATTGCATCAGAACAACAGAACCCTACTTTGTGCAACGCACATTCATTGGATTCGCTAATACAGCAGTGTAATCATTCTGTCTCCCTAAATTTGAAACGTTCAAAAAACATTACAAGTAAAAATTATGTACTTAGCAAATTTAAATTATCCTGCATATCTTCACTTTCTTCACACAATCTTTCTTGGTGTCGCCTTCGTCTTCCATATAACTGTGCCTTCACTCATTTGTATCACTGTTGCCATCTCATATTCCCTTCCGTGCTTTTAGGGGGTGGGCATTTTACCTAACTGTGCATTACACCCCCATTTACTCTACAGAAACAAAAATCCAGAATCACTGTTGATTCGTACCAAAACTTTGTGTTTGTAGCATCTATTCAGATTCGTAGTTTAATATGCGGTACATACATCTCCATATCCTTGGTCATTTCGGTTTCAGCAATAAATTTATATTTCAAAACCAGTATCTGTTTTTATTCGTTCAGAGACGCGAATGCATTTAACGTGACATATCTGGAACAGTAAACGCAAATGAGTGTAGGAAATGGGAGATACAGACAGTTACGCGAAACAGAGATAAAAACGAACTCACATCAAACATGCATCATGTTAAAAGGTGCTCCCGTCCACTAATTAAAGAGAGAGCGGAAGAATGAGCGAGCGAGAAAGAGAGAGAGAAAAAAAAAACATTTGTAACTACAACCGGAATGTTATGTGCATATACAGCGTCAAAACACAAGAGGAGGCTCAAAACTTGAGTCACCAATCATATTTGCCAAACTCTGCAGCAAGCCATCTTTTAATTTTACACTCACAGCTAATTGCCTTTATGACGAAATATGACACTTCGTAAAAAATGAAAATCAATGCTTTGTAATATCTAAAGAAGTTTCATATCTATTTAGTGAGCTGGGTGTCAAAAACAAAAAAAGAAAAGAAAAAAAAAGAAAATCCATTTCTAGCGAAACATAAAGCGAATAAAGCTTGAATTGTGTTACAGCTAATTCATTTCAATTAGCTTCCTGGGACTTGTAATTGTAGACGACAAAGCATTTTGTTCTTAGTTCCAAATGTGATTTGAATTGAATCGATTAGGGCTTTTAGATACCTAAGTTTCAGGCCGCGATAAAACAGGGGGAAGAATGCAGGAAGGAGTCAGCCAGGGCCTACGTTTAGGGAACAATGCCATTATTCGCCCAGCGTGACTGAGAAAAATCTTTGGAAAAACTCTGATTTAGAATAGTGAAGCTTCATTTTCTACATTGCAACTTAGATTTTTTGACACAATCTTGGAGACGCCTGTTACGATCAGAAGTTTAGAACACCGAGGTAATAAGATCACTATCTTTATTTTCACATTCTATGGGAAATTATGATTAATGAAAACACGTTCTACATCTCTGTTGATAATGTTATTTGTGGATAAAATATAGAGGAATTATTGAATAATTAGCTGTCAGTGAGCAATACCATTTAATCTAGACATCGATACACTATTATATGTTATGCTAATCGTTTAATATTAAGATTTAGTTGTCCACGAAAAGTCAGGATATCATTTCTTTATGATTAGGGAGTTATACAACGTAAATGGTGTAGATTATAAATGCGACTATTTCAACTGTTATTTGCCTACTGTAGGATTTTCTGTAGTGTTTTAATATACCTCTTGAATAGACTTTAGATACTTTAAAATATCTTCTATATTTTTATAGTTACAGCCCTCTATTAAGTAGCAGCAATATACACTGTTAAAGTCACTGATGATTTAAGGGAACAGTTTCACCAAGATATCAGCGAAATGGAGCAAAATTGCCAAGGGTTTTGCAATGACTTTATGATGGACGACTTTCACTCGATACCATATGTCACTCGCATCCTCCGAGATGCCAGTATCTAAGTACGAGACATATAAGACTTCCCCAACCATTTATATAAACTCATTTTTGGATTTTATAATATTTCTTGTATTAACTATTTTCTCATGACGAAGCTTTTGCAATGTATAAATCTTTAAGATATCTATTTTGAATATTGCTGTAAATCAATACTTTTGAATCATACTATACTGAACAGATAAACTCTAATTAACATGAAATAAATTCCAAAGACTTTCAAATAATATACAATATATTTAGACAAAATATATACCGGTATATCCTCTTTGGATGACCATCTAGTTTGCATGTAATGTCTGTGTATATGACCTATATAAACAGTGCAAACTGTACGTAGTACCTAAATACCTTCATTACTTTCATTCAGCCAATATTGCTTCCATTAAATCTCTTAAATTACTATTCATTAACATTAACAGTAATCGCAAAAATAAATACAGGAAACAATTCAACTTGCTAAAGATGAAAAGGCTCATGTAATTACAATAATTGAAACTAAACAGTAACCTTCCCCCTACTTAAATGCTCCTCTCTACAAAGTATATCGTAAGGATAGAAAAGAAGCTTCAGAGCGCACAGAAAATCTTGTACGTACAATTTGGAATTCTGAAAAAAAAATTGTTCAACTAGTGAGGATGTGTCTCAGCGACCCCATAAGCAAGGTACGGAGAGGTAAGATCGTTTCGAGATTCGCAACGGATTGAAACAAGATGTCACCACTACTATTTAATTGCATAAGAATATGCGATTGAGAAAATAAACGAGGACGAAAAGGGACTAACATTGAATGACTTGAATAAACTGTTCGTGTACGCGAATGGTGTAGATTTAATAGGGGACGATATAAATCCACTATAAAGTAACTCCGATGTCATAGTAGAAGCATGCGACGAGATAGGTCTACAGATAAACATAGAGAAAGGTAAACTTTGAGGCTTGCTCCGACAAACTGGAAACCGAAAGTGAATGTGATATAATTATATTCCAAGATCGAAACGGTCAAGGTTTGACGTGAGAGATGTCGTACCTGCACCGCCTAGGAAAGGCGTACAACTTCATCAATTGGGTAACCTACACATTATCAGAGACCAACAAAGTCGAAGGAGTGACAGCCTGTTTGTCGTTTCGGCAGCGCGACACCAATGTTCAATCTAGTGCACACCAGTGACCAGAAGTGGGTCCTGTATGACACCCCTAAACGTGCCAGACATTGGTTGTCACCGCGAAACCCTATGCCTCACGCTACGGAAGCACCTCTACATCCACACAAGATTATGAAGCTGGTGGACTAGTCGTCAAGTGGTACACTACGAACTGCTACAACCGGGCGAAGCAATTACTGGGAACCTGTACTAGTAGCAGTAAGAACATATGTAAAAGGAATTGCAGCAGTAGTGTCGCCAACGAGACGAGACAGAAATGTCCATGGAAAACGAGACAAGACATAACTGTAGTAATGTTTAATATACTTATTTTCGAGACGGGACACTTTCTAAACAAGATGTCTCGAGACAAAACAGCCTCAATTTCGCCTCGTGGACAACACTATGCAGCAGATGAAGCCTACGTTTCTGATCGCAAGGATTTACTGTTCCTTGACGACAGTGCCAGATAGAATGCGGCGCGAGCGACCAGGGACACCATACAACAAACTTGCTGTGAGACACTGTGCCATCCACTGTACTCTCCGAAACTTGCCCCAACACGTACAGACGAATCGTTGCAGTTATTTTTCAACATGGGCGGGAATTCACACTCATATGTCCCATGGCTTGCAAGCGAACGTAATTTGTTGTCATCAGAAGATAAAAATGCTCTAAAAGGGTGTTCCTTGGGTTCTTGGGTGCTCTAAAAGGGTGCTAGTAAATTGACTTGTGATGTAACTTACCTTAAACGCATGAAACTCGAGTAAGTTATCTGCTCTATCAATTCCAAGTTTCTTGAAGTAAGATTAGATAGTCAGTTTGCTTCTTCTTTCATTATTTACCACTAATGAATGAAGTTCGTTGGGTGTGTCTGAATATTTGTTAATTAAAAGACAAAGAATGTCTGTATCTGATGAAAGCACACAAACTAAATCATTCCTGTCAATTGTTGTATTAGTACGTCCAGAATATACGTTACTACCGCAGTGATCGCGATTCTGTGCATCCATGCCGAGTTTGTGGACTCATTGGCAAGGCACTGATGTAGTTTGATACAGAAGAGCAGTGCAGACGGTTCGTAGTGACAGTGTAAAATGTCCCGGAAAATCAAGCCCCCCCGCCGAGTGTGGAGTAAGGTATGTGATCCGTTATATGAATGCTTGTAATATGAAACCAGCAGACATCCAACTTATATGACTATCGTATATATTAAAAAGGTTTAAGTAGCCGACTTTCTTTCAAGATTACTACTTGAAGGTGAGTCGGGAGATAGTCAAGTTTCAAGTGAATACGTTTCCTTAATCATAGGGGAGCCTTTATCCAAAAATCAGGTGATAGAAGCTACAGAAGATGATCTAATGTTGCAACAAATTATTGAATGGATTTGAAAGTCATGGCCAACTAAATTACCATTAACTTTAGATTCTCCTTAAATTAAGGCATTTTATGCAAAGAGGTGTTATTTAATGGAGCAGCATGGTTGTATAATGTTTGGCTGTCGTGTTGTTGTCCCTCGAAGGTTAAGAAAACAATATCTGCAATTAATTCATGGGCAGCATGTAGGTTCTCAAAAATTGATAGACGTAGTGAAAGATATTTTGTGGTGGCTCTATATTGAGAAATATATCAGGAAATTTATAGGTAAGTGTATACCATGTGTGTACATGCTACCAAAACCAGTAAAAACCCTTTTCGTCCTGGCCGACATTAGATCACCAATTTTAACGTGTATATTTAGACCATGGAGAATGAAATGAAATGAAGTTTTTAGTATATTGTGTAGATAACTTTAGTAATCTCATGTCAGCTGGGCTCGTGGGTTCTACCCAGACTGAAGAAACTTGTAGCAAATTAAAGAAATGTTTTAATATATACGGATACCCAAATACAATTGTTACGGTTAATGGTCCACCTATTCCAGGACAGTTATTCGAAAGATTCTGCTATGCACATAACATAAATTGACTTCATTCTCCACCTTACCATCCGCCAAGCAATGCGAAGAGTGCGAAGTTCATTGAACAAGAAGTTTTTAGAAAATAGTAATAGGGATATTTAACTTAGCGCATAAGAAATTTTGGAGGCTTGGAGATGTACGCCAACAAGGGTACAGAAAAATCGCCTATACCAATGTTATTAGCTTATGAACCAAGAACAAGATATTCAGTGCTTAAAGCTCACAGGTGCAAAAGAGTACTGATTTAGCAAAAGTGGAACCTAAAAAAGTATGGGTATTAAATATTACGCAATCCATACAAATATTTATTGAACGATCATTAGTGCAAGAGACTGGCACAAATACGTATACGGTGGGAGTGAATGGTCAAGATGGATTGTACCATCGGCACCAAATTAGATTTCTATAGTGTGAAGTCGAAAAGGAAATCTCTAAAGAAAGATCTGTTTGGATTAATGACTATGAGTTAGGGACAAAAAGGACGACTTTAGTAGATCCTCAAGTACAGGAGGTGAGAAGTTCTAAGAGAATTAGACAGATGCCTACGAAATTACGAGATTATATCTTATTGAACTGTAAATGAATCAGTATAATCTATTGATACGATTATGTTATGGAAAGGTTTAGTTACATGGGCCCCTATTCATGACGAGAGGAGGGAGGTGGTTCGTTAGCATTAGGGTAAAAAAAATGCTGTATTGAATGTGTAATGGACAATGTTGTCAAGAAATTCAAACATAAAGTAGTCTTTTGTTTTAAAAGTGTTATTAGGAAAACACACTTTCGGTTAATATTATTGGATTGTGTTGACTCGTTTTCGCATTACATAAATCTTGAAAATTACTGAGATGAAAAGGTTTTAGTAAGCTATGGCATATATGTGCGTTGTATTATTCATATATAAGTCACAAATATATAAACCATACATTCATAAGCTGGTGTCTGTTTCACGCAATTCAAGTACATCTTCTAGCAAAGGTAATTAGATCTACATAAAATAAAAATATCGTTTACGCACTAGAACTAGTACGTTTTTCTCAGTTAATACTGTTTTGCAAAGCATAATTCAGATGCCTTATTTTCTTAATGGTTTCCGGCAATATAAATACGTTGCCGTGGTTTGATCCCTATTTTTTGTTTCCTTTTCACTCATTTTTCAACATTTATATAGCGCCCTCATACATTTCATAGAAATGACTCGTCAGTGTCCAACAAAACTGCAATGGGGTATATTACATTATGTGAAAACATCCACTTAAATAGTATAATTTAGAACTATTCACACAAGATGGCACTAATACAAAGGAAGTAAATGAAACAGATCGTAGTGTTGCGAAACTGTTCTGCGTGCTACCTTATCACCATACCAGATTGCATTAAATTTTCAGCAGCTCATACTTTCTCATCTTGAGGTTTTCGTAAACGTACTTTGTTTAAGTGCTTTCCTCATAAAATTATTCGCAATAAGTTAGATAAAGACTTAGTACTTTAAACGACACATATTAAGAGCGGCGGATGTTATAAAGTTATCGTATAATTTACATTTTTGAAGCAGAGATTGCAATAATTGCTTGCAACGCGCGGCTTGGCAATCTCTCGTGTCGTTCGATACCAAGTTATCTTCAATGTATTAGGTATGCCATTCATTATGGGTAGCTGATGGCACCATCTATGTGGAGCTGTATCGTGACGTCACTGCACGGACATTTACATCGAGTCGTCTACTAGGATCAGATATGACCGTGTTTTTATCATAACCTAATGACATTTTACTATTTTAGTTAATGTGGTCGGTGCTATGGTATTTAAAATAGTAATGAAAGGAAAAAATAATAACTGTGTTATTTGATTTGTGATTCCCGTTAATATAAAACAATGAGTAAGCACAATAACTTTACCCGTTTCAACGTGTAAATACACGATTCGAAACAACCCACTTGTGATATTTTATTATTTTGCTACAGACAAAGAAGCACAATGAGAATGGTCTGTAAGGTGTAAAAGAATAGACTTCAAGTAAAAAAATAATAATAATTAATTTTTTAAAGACATTCTTTTCTTAATAAATTCGTACGAAAAAGTAAAAAAAAAAAATTGTGTTTATGCATGCCTAAAAAGAAAAGCATGAGGCGCTTTCTCATACACAGTCATTTTATAAATTCTTTTCTTTTTAGTCATGCTTTTTTTTTAGTACGAACTAAGAAAAGAATGTCTTTAAAAGTTTTCTTTATTATTCTTTTTCGAGTTATTTCGATGTTCGGATACATTTTCTCAAGCTAAATGTTTTGTGACCCAAATCCTAAAGTGTTATGCAACCAGAAAACCCAGGCTAGTATTTATTTGAGGATAAAGAAGTTGAGAATAAAAAAGAATATTGCTTGTACTGTTATTAATTAGTCCAAGCTATATATAATTTATTCATGGTGAAACACAACAATGGAAATCATAAAATTTAAATACTAAAAATGCATTTTAACGAAATCACTGCAAGACCGCGATCATCAAATATGTCTTCAAAATCATTGGAAAGGTCTGTATGAACTGCTTTCTCATTTGCCGCCAAACACATTAACAGGCCATCAGAACCTCCTGCCTCTTCCAATTCCTTCAGGAAACATTTAATCCGCTACAACGGTAGGCTTCATGTTAGCGGTTACCTGCTTATAATTTTGGAAAGTGACAAACGTTCCGTCAAATAAATCAAAATTACAGTAGGAATATCTCATCTAATTCCTTGCCTTTGGGTATGGCTCCCTGGATTGAAGCTACATTACCTCTTTGAATTGCCATGCTTATTCTTTGGATAAGAAAGGTGCTTGCTCCATCATCACCAGATGATTGTGTGATACATTTGCTTTTAATATATTATATATATATATATATATATATATATATTAAATGATTTTAATATATATGATATTGTAATAAAAAAAGATTAACATTTGCTTTTAAAATATAGAAATATATGAAAGTAACAATGGAATATTATATTGTCACCGGACTTACGTCGCTCTGCAAAATTTCATCATTCTGTGACATCGGGAAATGAGTTCAATTAACGTTCCAAGACTTAATGACACCACGAACCATTGTGAACTAAAGAAAAGAATGTAAACATGTAAATGTTTCCATCATTCATTTCCTTCCTCCTGACAACGAAAGGGAATAAAAATGAACTTTCAGGATTGCAATAAAATTAAGAAGTTGAAGCCTGGTGCAGATCCTTCTTAAGAAATGCATAATTGGCATGGAGAAAATATCATACACGAGAAGAGTTCAATTAATTATGAGGCGGTGTAGTACTAACATATAATACAAGTTCTTGTTTCTGTAGCAATGTTCGAAAAACCGAAATCTTCGAGAAGATAAGGTGTTTATTTTTCTTTTTGTTTTTTACAAAAAAACTAGGCCAAAATGGCCGCCAAACCCATTGTTATATACAATACACAGTCTAAACGGCTGGGGCTACTGAAATGAAATTTGGTACGAAGAAACACTATCAGTTGTAGCCTACGAAAATGCTACATGATGTATCTAAAGACGCCATATTGGATCCAAAACAGCGGACATAAAAAACCATTTTCCACAACGTTTGAGCGAGAGATAAGAAATTTGACATAAAGGTGAATTATGACGAGTAGTTTAGAAAAAAATATTACAATAGTTTGGAAAAGTCGCCATCTTGGATTCAAAATGATCGCCCAAAAGACATTTTCCACACCGTTTGAACTAGATAAATGAAATTTTACATGAAAGTGTACGTACTATCACAAGTAGATCAGGACAATATAGGAAAACGTTCAAAAACTCCTCAACTTGGATCCAAAATGGCCGCCCAAAAAAAGCTTTTTCAAACCACTGAAGGTAGAGAAACGAAATGTTGTATGAAGGTGTACCATCATGATAAGGTTATAATAAATGTTGAAAACCTCCTCTTTGGGGGTGCAAATCGACACTATGGCTGTGCAGCCCCGTAGAGTCTGGTTACAGAAAAGGAGACGCAGCCCTCCCCCCCGAAGCAAAGCGAATAACTAATTAGAGGTGCAACTTCCGAGGAATTTTTAGCACATCACTGTATTGTAAAGACTAGATACGTTTCTTTCCTCTTTCATTGAAAATAGGTTCTTGAATATAAATAATAGTTTCCTCACACATTTCCAAGTGAATATACACTCTCACAGGGCCTCCTGCGTAGCCTAGTCGGTAGCGCGCTCGACTTCAGTGCAAGTGGTCCCGGGTTCGCTTCCCGGTGTGGGCTCAAAATTCCTGTCTTGACCCAGCATCGTGAGGACAATTGGAGAGTTGCTGTGAATAAAAGGCAGTGGCTCTTCTTTACTAATACGTTTGGTCAGCGAAGGAACAGTAGACCAACTCCTCTCTCCGGGAGAAGCCTCATCCGGTAGTGGATTGAATATAGCTGTGAATTTTTTATACACTTTCACCTCTGATGGGCCCCCTTGCATATGGGTTTCCTTGAAACTTTCAGTGAGAAGATAAATAGAAGGCAAGTTCGATACAGTTATTTGTGTCTAAATGATAGCTAAAACCAGGCTCATCTTCACGCTCTTCATCACTCAACATACAATTCAGATCAGGATCCTCGATGTTGTTCAAATATGTATAATATATTCTCCTCTAACTTCCTTTTCTTACTGTTCGGTATATTGTAAGATAAGTATTCAAGAACTTGATAAAAATATACAGAACACAACACACGATGCAAAGGTTTGTCAAAATGTATTTATATATTTATGGTGTACGTCCACTACCGCACTACATACACAAATGTATACATTTCAATTTACTGATATCATGTCGTAAGCAACAATGAGTTTCATCAAACAACGACGTCAAGTGGTGGCCAATATCAAAAAGAATATTATAAAAAAGTTTTGTCGCAAAAGCTCTCAGAACGTAAACACTTCAAGCAAGACAATGCACACAATAAACTTTGAAAGTGCCAACTACGCCTTCCACAGGTGTTCTGTTTACAGCTAAACTGATAGTGACATTTTGGGAAACAAAAACAACTGCAAGCAGAAATCTAGATATTAGTGAACACATTC
>JAGDQP010008912.1:0-61133 GCA_022664845.1 Lepisma saccharinum | reverse complement strand
TAACATTAACTACAAGTGTAAATGATTCACTTGTCCATTTTTTCCCACCTTTTGAAAAATTCGAATCGGCCTATTTCGAATTCGAGTCGACCTACGTTGTACGTACTATTCATTTCGTCCTTAGACTTCTGAACCTATTTGTTCCATGTGTCAAGTTTTCGAATTTTCTCGAAATTTGACACTTCGAACCCTCGTATCTCGAGAACCGTTCGAGCTAGAGCAAATTTGACCCAAAATTTCGAACCCCCCTGGCGACGACGCAACCCACGTACATTTGGTCTTCCGGACCTACATACAAAGTTTCAAGGTCCTCGGACCATTTTCAAATTTCAAATTTCAAAACGTTCAAACCTTGAACCCTTTTTTCTCTTCCTTGTTACCACTACGTACATTCTGAACCCGTTTGCTATCGTTCCTCCATGCATTAACATTAACTACAAGTGTACATGATTCACTTGTCCATTTTTCCCAACTTTTGAAAAATTCCAATCGGCCTAACTCGAATTCAGGTCAACCTACGTTCCACTATCATCTGTTCTTTAAGATTGGTAATTGCAACCGACCTTGTGAAACATTCTACAATTACATTGCACTTATATTTGTTAGTACATACCTCTGTATTGTTTTCTTTCCGTTCCAATGTTCACTCTTATCACTGTTCACTAGTTCACTAACCGTCTCACAATAACTGCATGTTGCTTGCGATCAACATTATCTTCCCTGTTGTCCTGGCCACTCCCCCTCAACCCATCCTGTCTCTGATTAGTTAACCATCTTACGTTTTCTGTTCTCTCCTCCCATCCTGTTAAGAAGCTACCTGAATCTTCCCCTTCCCGGTTGCCAGCTACCATCCTTTCTCTTCCTACTTTTTTTTGTTGCAAAGCGGACCGATTGATGATACACTTCGTATGACGTCCCATTTTTTTTAACGGTATTTGTGATTCAATAGTGTTCTTTCAATTTCAGTTGCGATGTCTTCTTCTGTGCTAAGTCGGAGGGTCTGACACGTTTCAAAATCACTTGTTGGCTCCCTATTCATGCAATCCTGTTTTTATAAAGAGATAAAGAAATCGTTTTGTGCACCACAGACAAGCCGTCACTACGACCATCTTTCTAAAGAGAGGTACCGCTCTTAGAATTGCATGATGGATTATCATCCTAACTGACATCGCTTCTAGACCTACCATACGAGACAATTGTAGGCATTCAATATGCTTGACAACACCAGTAATTTCAAATCATCTGTCATTCCATTATATACCATGACCAACCATTACGGCTGGTAGCTTCTTAACATCACGTATTGTTACGCAGCTTCTACCGTGTCATCCATCATACAACTCTTAACAATACTGCTGACAGCTACTGTTAAAAGTCACAAGCTTAGCCCATTCAACCGTCACGCAGAATCATTTATTAGTCCCACATCATAAATCGTCACATTGTGTACAATATTCTTACATCTCAGGTAGACATCGTCTTTTAAAGGATTATCCATTTCTCTATTTCAAAAGGCACGCACAGATTGGGCTCGCCTTCTTCTTCTACCATTGTTCAAGCAAAGATTCAAAGCGTTCTTTCAAATCATTATTATCCACCTTTTCATGACTAGTTCTATAACAAGTCAAAATCATACGTACATGCTTCATCCGTCAAGCCTTGTCACTTGCCCCGCTGACAATCGTTCTATCATTCTATAGAAATTCAAAGCGCTCAGCTAAATTAAAACCCGTTCTTACATCCTTTCCTAAACCATGAGTCGTTCGCATTGTCATATTTCATCCGAAACATTAATTCTCCTCTGAGACCTTAATCTTGTCATTGAAGGTCATGTCCTTTTCAAACACAATTGCCTTCCTAACACCGCTTTGTCCAGATAACGCACCCAATAAACCATTCGTCATTCCCAACGTCTGATATTAAAGTATTCGTTCCATTGTAAGGTCACGTCTAGTTATATTCATGTCTTACAGGTACATGGACATCATCCATCAACCAATGCTAGCATCTAACGAACCCTTTGTGACATTAATATTTACAAAACCTATCGCAATCGCTCTTCATCTGCCTTTCATCGTGGTCAACTGACTGCCTTGTCGCAAGTGAGCAGATAAGCCGATTACACCTTCACGTACGACCATATAGCATTTCCCAATGAATAGAAGGCATTAAACCAAGTAGGACAAATACGGCAAAATTCCTTTGTTCAACAAAACATTGTAAAGTCTTCTATGCCCTAGTATATCGTCACCCACCATTGTAGCGGCACCGCTTTGTTCATGTCGAACTGACAGCACCTGTCAAAAGTGACGAGATAAGCCGATTAAAACGTCACGCAGGATCATTTATCATCCTCACATCATTAATCTCTCCATTGTGTACCATAATCCTACATGACAGGTGAACATGGTCGTTTTGCGAACAATAGAGGCGATATTACAAAGGGCACCCATAAAGTAGGCCACCCTCTACTGTCATCTCTACTATGTGCCTGTTAATCTCTGCGATGTTAAATAAGGGTTGCAAAAAGAGTTCCGTGCCCTATCGTGCACTGTGTGGGTTCGTAGCCTGCTGTGTTAGCATATATTCCTGTGCATCTATGTAATCTCTGTTATGGTGGGTTATTCGTACCCTACCGTGCGCTGCTGTAGTATCTAGGCTCTAGTATCTAGTATCTCTGCTATAATAAATTGGGGTAGTAGCCTTAAATGAGTTAGCTACACTATAGGCTTTAACAACATATTATGTATCTCGTAGCCTTTTATAAATTGTAACTAAAAACTGCGACACGCGTATTGTACATCAGTGGGAAATCGACTACTTGCTATCAGCCAGGTACGGGAAATTCGTGCCATTTTCCACAAAGTGTTCTCAGGTGCCTCTATCCTACTGAGGGGTAGAATATAATTACATATTCTATATTTAACAGTGATTCAATAAAAAATTAAATAACTTTAAGAAGGACGGTGTTGCGCAGCGGGGCAAACAATAGCACCCACCGCCACTACTTTAAATAAATACACGAAATTTAGAGTGAAACGTAGGCTCATGTTCTTCTAAAAGACGGAAATTTTAAAAGAAACAAACGTTTTTTATTTGCAACACTAACCAGCAAGCCAGAAGAAGTCGACCCGACGTCAGCATTTGGTTGGCCAAGGTCGACCGACGAGCGAGACGACGGGTAGACCGACTTCAGGTTTTGAAACAGGTATATGCCGACCCCGACGGCGACCCGAAAAACGGCCCGACGACTTATCGCCACTTATGAATCTCGCCGACCATTCCCCGACTACTGGTTTGTCGGGCCGCCGCCCCGTCGTGGTCGGCATTTGGCTTGCTGGTTAGCTATGGAAGACTTAAAATAATGTAACGGAAATGAGAAGGTCAAGGAAAAGCCAAGAATTTTGCTTTTGATAGTTAGGTATACACTCTGTATAAGCTTTTTGACTTACCATATCGAATTTCAAGAAATATAGCATATATTTTAAGAAAAGATCATATTTCAGTTTCAAGAAAGCATTTTTGTTGTTAAAAAATCTTAGTTTCAAACAAAATATTTTGATGAGATTGTGGCGTTTTGCTGTTGAATGATGTAAAAAGTAAAATACACGATTTCCGAACCTTATTGCCCTTCGAAGTAGAAACTAATGCCGAAAGATGGCAGCATCTACTTATTTCTTACGTTGTTGGCGCCAACACTTTCGTGGAGATGAGCGGAACTAACATAAATAAACAGGAGCTGGCGATAATATGTAACTGTTTTTCTTGATTCTAGTTCAAGTGCATATTTAATTATTTAGGCTATGTTTACCAGATATTTTTGCTGTAGACAGAAAGTGCACATTACATGTAGGCTAACATACCCAAAAGAATTATTGATTTATAAGTAGTCTGTATTGTAGTCGTTTCTCCGTTGTGCCGATAATTTTTGTGGGGATATTTATTCTTGGAAAATATCAACGATAATTATCATATATCAGTAGAGAAGAAGCATATCGAATAGTGAGCTATACTCGTAGATAAATTAATTACAGAATTGCTCTGTGTAAAGAAACAACTTCCATTTTTTTATTTATTTTTTAATTTTTTGTTTAACGCCTATTGATTGTAGGAGTTAAATACATATTCTATTTAACGAATAAATGTCCAGCTAGCCAATTGTAGAAATAGACGGCAAATGGACTAGGATTTTGGACGGGCCAGCGTCGGGGATAGACGGGATTCAGACTAGTTGTTGCGAAATACTTGGTTGAAGGTCGGCGTGTAGCCTAGCGTTTAATCGTCGAACCATCGCCTGGCCGCATTCGGTTCCTGACTTGCCAGCATAGGGTCGAAACCCCGACCATCCCCCACCACTTGACGGTGGGAAAAGGGAGGGCCACCGACTCTTCCCTTAGCTCGCTAGAAAGGGTGACTCCTCGTCCATTTCCTGAAGGTCGAGAAAAGAGCGGGTACCCGTTTACTATTGATGGTTAGGAATAAAGTAAGGACCCGCTCATTTCTAGTGATCGGGGAAAGATTGGGGGACTAGCTATTTCTTGATGATCGGGAAATAAGCGAGGCACATCCCACTTTCAAGTGGTCGGGAAAAGGTTGGGGTCCTGTCATTTCCCAACAGTTTTAATCTAGACGGTATGTAATTGAAATATCGGCATTTCGTTGCAAAAGAATTCTGCCGACTGGTCTAGAATATAGAAAGCAGAGCCTATTCGACACATCCAAGCTCAGCTGGAGTGCGCTGATTGTGTTTTTACTATTTTCTTTGCATACTATGGTTCGTTGTGTCCTCAAATCCTGCAGCATTAATTTAACTCATTTCCCGACGTCATACAATGATGAAATTTTGCACAGCGATGTAAGTCAAGTAACAATACAATATTCCATTGTCTCTTTCATATATTTCTATATCTTATTTTTTTTAATATGGACTTCTTTATCCTATAGTAAATACTAGCTTACAACCATCTGTCGTTTGATCGGTTGGAGAGTACTTTCGGATTTGCGTAACATGAACACTGAAATAACTCGGAATAAATTTAAAAAAAAAATTATAAAGCCATACTTTTCTTTAACCATTCGCACTAAAAATTAAAAAAATATATTTATTTGCTTGTGCATGACTAAAAGGAAAAGCATGCAGCGCGCCAATTCAAGAACTTATAAAGTGACTTTAACCCCCCTATATTGGGCCAGGACCTTTAATTCTAAATAATAATAATAAAATAAAATAACTTTAAGAAAGACGGTGTTGCGCAGCGGGGCAAACAATAGCACCCACCGCCACTAATTTCACTGAAAGAAGAAAATTGCAAACTCTCTGAACTAGTAAACAAGTTAAGCAAAGCAAAATCTTATTGCTGATACTGTTACCGTGAGTAATTTACAGTACCACCGGTACGTACAAGGGTGCACTGAGAACAGCCAATCTACAAACTGTAGACTCAGGTAAAGTAGCCGACACCAATTAGGAAACCGTAACATATAAAAAAAACACACACAGGAAGGAAAAATGAGAAACCAAGTGAGGTTAATGCTAGCGTATAAAACAACGGTAAGCTTCTCCTTGAATAAGGGCAAGGAAGTTACCGATAAACTTAAAGTGCATAAGAAATCTTATATGCTCTCTGCCTTGTACACTCATGCTGAAAATTTCTTTTCGCATGTCTTTATTTGACAGTTTTTGACAAATAATATTTTTCACCTTGGATTCTGACGTTAGCTTAATTGTTATACTGTTAAAGTATGTAAAAATGAATATTTCCTGAAATTTTGTCCCAAAAATGTTAATAAATAACGAAAATAGAAAGAAAATATTAAAAGTTGAGAAATTATCGAACAATTTCTAAGTCAGAAAGTCAGATATTTGACAACATAGGGAAATTCGCAGAGAAATTTAGAGGAAAAAAAGGGTAATTGTTTTCGCTCGTCGAAACAGTCCATATCTTTAGTACTGTCTGAAACTGAAAATAGAAAAATGTTCCCTCAAATGAAACATTACGCAAACATAGATTACCAGATACAATGCATGCGCTGGATAATCATATGACAGAAACTATTATATTCCCCCAAATGGAGCGAAAAAAGTTACAAAATCTCATTCAACTTTCGAAGTGAAGACTGTCAAATAAACGGTGCAGCAATGAATGCTTATCAAGATGTTATACTACAACGTCCTCGTGGCGTAGTGGTTAGGCCTTGGACTAATGGTATGAAGGGTCTTCAGTTCGAATATTCTCAACTCCCTAAAAAATATTTTTTTTTTTTACATTTTCTAATATAAAACTGGGTTATTATTTTTTGTAGTTTCCGAATGTATGTTTCTTTTTTGTATCCTCGCATTGTTTATAGAATCTCTTTTTTTATATTACGAATAGACACTCAGAAAAGTGTAAGTGTTGTGTATTAAATTCAGAAACAGTAAATATGTGCTTAAAACTGTATTCTCATGTAAAGTTTAGCAACAGATCCTATGAATGTATGTGCTCAAGAGCAGTTGCACTTCCAATATGTAAACCCAACCCATAATACCAATTCATAATACGTATCAGAACGTTATATGTATAAATGTTACTTTCGTCTTATTTATAATATCAATGTCTAACACTTAATTTAGTTTTCGAAAGGTAACAGTGTAAAATGTTCACAAGTTTCTAGATTATTCTATTATTATTATTTTAGTAGTCCTGAGTTTTCATACATAGTGATATAGAAGATGAAATTAAAACCTAATCTATTGTTCTTATAACTAGTTAATTACCCAAACTTCTGACAGTTTCCAGTTGGCAGAATGCAAAAGGTCTAATTTAGAAATAAACTATATTTTGCATAAGGATAAGTATGTTTACATTATAGATATAACTAGTGTAATTTCTATATTCTACTTCAGCAATTTTTTTCGTTATCATAATTCTGGATGGCTGAAGTGGAAGAGGGTCTTTTTACATATTTTTTAAAAACCAGAATGAGTAGTTCACACGTTGTAGTAAAATAGAAATACAAATGAAGGAAAAGTTAACTGTAAAACATTAGAAGAAGGTTATTATATTTCTGTGATGTAAGCGATCAACATAGCGGCAGCAAATACTTGACCAGCATCAGACTTGTTGTTAAGGTAAGAAAGACCTTTTACATTTCTGCGTGTGTGCGCAACACAGCGAAACTAAAAATTGAAAGCTTCCAATAAGGTAAAAGAAACTACTCGGTGTTTCTCGACGATTGTCTGCCGATAACGGTAAATACTGATATTTATCTTAAACATTACGGGATATATCAAGTAGCTTTTCCAAATGTCTAAATAGTGAGCACTAATTTGAGTTCCTATCGTTTTAAATGTAAATAGATTAATTACAAGTATGATTGCAGCACTAACCTAATAAGGTAGTTTGTAGGGGAATTTCCAAATAATATAGTTGTTCATATCGGTTACTGCGAGATAATAAAGAAAAATTCCTGCAATCACTGCAAAAAGTCTTTTTCTGCCTCTTCTACGAAAACAGAAAGTTCTGGGTGCAGAAGCACAACACAAAAGCGTAATTATAATTAATTTAAGAGCACTTGTAAATTGTGTGGACTTTAATCCATTAGGACGTTGTAGCGACCCATTTCCGGTTGGTCGCAACATATCTTACCCTCTCCCCTTTTTTGTGTGCCTTATTTTTCCTTTTTGTTCGTGCTTTGTCAGCGATATTTTTCGTCTTCTGCTTTCTTCAAAGAGTTTTATTTGTCTAGATGAGAATGAAGATTAGCCATACAGAACACCCGTTTCATTGTTGTTTGGTGGGATTGTTATCTTTATTGTTTCTTCATTTTATTACTGAATATTTCTTTGCATATTTTATTTCATTATTTTCTTCAATAATTTTTCTTTCGTTGAAAATCTTCAAAAACGAACAAAAGATCTGATTGTTGTTTTATTTTTCGTTGAAATTTTGGTGGTGAAATTAAGCCACACCCCCTTTCGCTCCGGCTTGTCTGACTTGATTCTCTTCTCTGATTGGTTGAAGCCAGTCAGTAGTTGAAACATAGTCGTCGAGTAGGAAAGGCTACGCAAAATTTACGCTGCCTCCGAAAGTTATATAAAATCAATATGATAATGCACCCAATGTCCGGAATGTTTATTAATATATAGAGCAGCATCGACTAGAAAATAACTTCAACTCTTGGGAGCTGTTTCTCTATATCTTTTATAAAAGATGCTGTGAATCGTATGGAGCAGTTTTGCGTCTTACACCCTCCATATTGGCCTTGACCGGGAGTGGACGAGACAAGGCATGCTTATGGCAGTTTGTGTG
Organism: Lepisma saccharinum; assembly: GCA_022664845.1. NCBI lineage: Eukaryota > Metazoa > Arthropoda > Insecta > Zygentoma > Lepismatidae > Lepisma > Lepisma saccharinum. The sequence goes on along the minus strand of JAGDQP010008912.1, from coordinate 52,842 downwards.
AAGTGGTGTTCATCAGTATGTGAGGTGATTTGTTGTGGTAAATGTGGCGTTCAGTGGTTGTCCTTAGTTTTCCTGACATAAAAATATAACTTCAGTGTGGTTGATACCACTTTTCTGTGTGTGTGCAAATAATTCAGTGTTTTCTTCATATTGGTGTGCTTTTTCTGTGAAGTGATCTGCACCGTAAGAACGTCTGCTTAATTTGATAGACATCGGGGATCGGTTGTCTAAATTCTGGTATTTATGTTTAATTTCTTGAAATTCCTCTTTCTCTCCCAGAAACCAAAACCTGTTTCACCTACGTTCAGATAACTAAATTTCAGCACATTAAAAGTATGGCTCAAATGCGTTGAATATTTTACCTTACACTATAGTTGTTCTTACCTTTCAGAATGCACGTTATCTTCGCATTCAGCATTTTTGTTTGCTCTTCCAAAAACTTTTTATACATAAAATTGCACGAAATCTCTACAACATGTTAGTTTATGTTAACCATGAGGTTCAACGTTTTTCCTATGTTTTATTTTGGTATTTTGCAAAAGTTTAAAGCTTCTCGGTTATGTATGTAAACCGTAAGTCAGTTCGCTGATGGACACGCATATTGTAAATTAATACCTAATCCAACCCTAGTAGACCATATCTGTATTATCAGTATTGAAGGTTACGCTGAATGAAGTTTGAAAATAAAAATTACATACGAAATATTTTAGCAACGTTTTAAAATATCAAACTAAATTGTTACCCAGTAGCAACACTGTAAATAAAAATCTTTTCGTTGAAAGAAATGTTATTCTTCAGTAATTGTGGAAATTTTGACTTAATTGGGCTGAAGTATAGAATGTCTACCACATTTTGGAATATAAAAGTAACTTATTTCTTTTAAAAAAATAAATATGTGAAATATATTCTCTGTTCTTGGACAGAGCTTGTCTGCATATAATTAATTTACCCTTTTGTTATGTGAAATTAACAGCATCTTGAATTCTCATTTTGATGTTCAAGAGATTCTTTTAGGAAACTTATTTTTGAAGAAAATTCAGCAATCAATCCTTTGCCTTGCGATTGTCATTTGAAGTAAAAATAAATTAAATTTTTACCAGATATTTCTTGCGTCAGGGGTTTCATTATGATGTAGATAGATTACCATCACTGTGGTATTACTGGAAAGGTTCTTTACCTTTCAACATTTCAGGCCGCGAAGTGTTAATTTAATTATATGTGAGAAAGTAATTGCAGCTGAATTTAAAGTTTGTTATTTGATCCAATACTTTAGCACTTTTTAGATAGTAGTCAAATTAGTTCTGTACATCAAAATTTTCGTGTTAAATATTAACTAGTGCGCGGCTGTGTTGAGCCTTGCACTATTATAGGGGCCTAGTTGCGTTAGGTCATGAAATTAGCTTTTGTGTTCTGCTTTCCTGTGGGATATTCGCGCCTGCATCCCTAATTTCTTAAGGTTGCTTTTCTTCGTGTTCTAGCTTTCTGTTTTTGCCAACTTTTTGCATTTGGGCACTTCTTTCGGGCTTCTTACATGCATGCTTTGTGTACTAGACTAGTGTATGTTCTGTCTTCGATGTAGCTGAAGCAGGGTGCTGATGGGTACTACCCTCTCTCCCTTCAGGTCCGATAGCGGTTTTTCTTTTTTTGTTTTGTGCCTTCTCTTGTGGTGTAATATCTACTTGTCTCCAGGGTAAGTTTGGCCACGTTGAGTTTGGGTAAGCCCCTTTTTGAAACAGGGTGCGGCGGGCCCTGGTTTGCTGATGAGTCTACCTACATTTGCTGGAGCAGCTTGTGTGACATTACAACGTTTCTGAGAATATGTGGAGTCCAATAGTCTATTCGCGCTTAAGATGCACCATTGCCTATGTTACTTGCCACTCAGCGGACATAGTTTGAACACCTGTCAAAATCCAAGCGAACTGCTGAGGCGAACAGCCCAAAAAGGCAACAGGAGTACCTGGGTGGGCGTGTCAATTCATTTGGCACTTCAATGTATAGTTTTTTTGTGAGAAATTTAAATATTTACTTTCACGATGTGCAATATTTATTTTAGCAAAAACTATTTCAGATTCGTGATATGTACTTTAGTTTGTAAAGAAATCTAATTTTAAAAGAAAGATTTCGACAACATTGTAGGGTTTTAGTGGTGAGTAATGCATTGGTGTAAAATATGAGTTTGTAGAACTTAGGAATAAATCAAGAGTAGGTGGATACAATGAAGTTGAGATAGTGATGGCTACTTTTGCGTTTTCAAAAACTTGTATTCAATCAACCTGAACTTCAGAAATGTATCAACGCCAGCAATCGAGATTTAATCGTAGTCAGTAATGCCTGTGAATATTTTTGTTGAATAAATACGTTTAAGGCTGCCGCCGTCCTCGATTTCGATATGGCACTATTCTAGAGTTTTAAAATCAACTTTTTTTCTATTCCTGAATCGAATTCAGCGCCATATAGAACCATGGAATAACAAAATAGGCATTTTGGGGTTGCAGCTATCTTGGATTTCAGAATGCCAGCCATCATCTTATATTTCATATGAAAAATGTTTTCTAATTTAGTATCATATTCATAACGTTTAGAGTACATGGATCTTAACTTAAAGGAAAATAGGATGCTATTTCATCATACATCCCTTTTAGTTTGCCTGACATTGAATTTTGGACTTTTCCCCTGAGAACCAAACTGAATTTCCTTCGGAGTACAAATGGAGACTAAGAGGGGCAAACAAGGAATGTACATTTTCGGGCTTTTTCGGGATTTGCGCTTTTCTGTTGGTGAAACGTCCTACTATTAAACGGAATATTCCTTTCGTGCTGAAACGTAGAACTGTCCATGGAAAAAGCGGCAAAAGATTGGCGGACCATTATGTCTTACGAAGTTTTCAACATTAAACTAGGTTTTTCTCGGAAAAGCATTTTTGTCACATTCCTTGTTTTTCCCCTTACCATTCAAATCTGAAATTTATGAAAATTTTACTTCTATTGAACTTTTATTGTAAAATTATCTCAGATATCCATACCCTCAATCTCAGTACAAGTTGAGTGGAAATTCGCTTCCACTGAGAATATCTTCTTGGGCTAATTCTAAACAAGTTGACTCTCTGCAAAATGTTCTTAGGATACTCACACCCAAATATTCAGATGCCAAAAATTCTGATCGTAAGCAAACTTAGTATATTGATTGTTAAGGTATCTAACAAAAATCCTCGTGTTTTCTAGAACCTGCCGTTCAGTAGTAAAGGAGAGAATTATAGTTAATGAGCGAAATCTGACCTACAGAAAGTAGAAGCATTACTGTAAATATTCGTTCAAGTAGCACTGATGTAGCAAGAGATAGAGCATTAAGGTAGTAAAAATGGCGGAAGTTGTCATCAGTTGAGCACAGGGATTGGGGATAAGATAAAATGAATTTTACTTGTAAAGGCGCTTCTACCAAACAGAAAGTTTACATGTGGAATAGAATGTTAACAACACTTCTACGTATGCCTACTTCTAACCGGGGGCTGCGCCCCACTCGGCTGACACCGCCCAGCTCAGTTCCGACCCACCGTGTCCCCCTTTCACGTCCCACTTCTCTCGATGTGCATCCAGCCCTGGTTTATTTATATACATCCTTGCTTTCAGTAACCTCTCAAGCAATTGTTAATAATTAATATGAACATACAAAAATATATTTTGAAAGAAAAAAACTTAACCCACCAGGATTCGAACGCGGTTTTCTTATTTCGTAAGCACTATTACTGCACCACACCAGGAACTTGGAATCGGTGGTTTCGGCGTTGTATTTGCAGTACACGTGTTACATAAGAAACCAAGTGAGGCGTCTCATGATGACGACTTCCGCAGTTGTTACTAATTTAATCCCCATCTGAGCGTTAACTTATAGTACGAGACGTCCAAGGTTCGAGTCTAGTCGCGACCTGAATTTATTTTTTATTTTTTCCGTAGCACCTGTGCAATTGTTATATTCAAAAATATGCTTTCGACAGGTATTTATTTATTTTGTGCCCCTTCAACAAAGATGTAGATCTCCAGTTAAAGAAGGCATATACAGTTTACTATTACAAGATCATGTAATACAAAAATTAATTAAAAGATAGAAATAATAAAACAAATTTACAACTTCATTTGTTTGAGGTAAGGCATCCGGCTGTTAAATAAATAACAAATCTTCGGAATTCCATAAGATCTGCCATTTAGGTCCTCGATGCCACCTCATTCTTTCAACAGCATTTTTTAATAGTACAAAGAAAAGAAAAAAGAGACAACTATAAAGTAACAGCTACATCAAGAAAACATTAACTATCATTCATAAGTAACTACAAATAAGTGTAAATATGGAACACAAAGGAGAATACAAAGTTTTGGTTAGTTGATTTTAAAGAAAGGCACCCGGTTATTTCAAAGATGACAGATCTAAGGAACTCCAGAAGATCTGCCATTCTGGCCCCGGCTGCCAGGTATAATAAATGGTATTTCCTTATAGCTTTTTATATTTTTATTTTTGCATTTTTATTTAAAATCTGCGAAATTATCTGGAAATTATTGTGTGTTCAAATGAAGAACAGAAACATTATGAAAATAAGAATAAATAAATGGTTGCATTATGCAGGGGAATTATTATTATTAATTCGGTCATTGTAATGTAACCGTTTATTTATTATTACTTTCATATTGTTTCTGTTATTTATTTGGACACATTTGTTCAAGGTAAATTAGTAGATTTTAAATAAATGGTACAAAAAGCAAAATACAAATAAAAAAGCTATAAAACAATAAAATTCAAAGCATATTGTAATATGTATAGCATTTGCACAGATGCAACAGAAAAATATATCGCGAGCAGGGCTTAAACACCGAACCTTTCCTATCGAAAGCTAACGCTCTATCTTTTGTTCCACCAGAGCTGCTGGAAGTAACGTTTCTAGTAATGCTTCTACTACTCTCCGCACGTCAGATATATCTCATTAATTATTATTTACACTTTTGCTACTGAAGGGGTGATTTTTCTTAGATACTCTATCGATACACAAATATTTGGTTACGATCTGAATTTTTAACATCGGGATGTTTTTGCGTCAGTTAATTAAAGGGAAAATTTTGTTGATTGACAACAAGATAAAGCGTATAACAACTAATGGTGTATCAGCGAGACTTCTTCGACTACGTAACAGGGAGACTGTAGGCTTCCTGGTTACCAATTTTCAGTCTTTAGTTCAATATCGGATGGTAGGAAAACAGTCTTTTTCGATCTACAAATTCCATCATATGTAATTATAAATTAACTGCGACCCACATCTTTGATTTGGTAGGACAGTAGTCTATAGCCTCATCTACTGTCACACTGCCCGGAGCTTCGCTTCTGGTTTATCAGATGTTAAACCTATACATTTTACAGGACTGTCACATTAACTATACTTCCTCTTAATTACTCGAAAAGTACGTATCGTAGGAAAATTTTCGAAACAGAGTTTATGCCTCAGAATTTATCAAGGAATAACATGACAAGTCTCCATGGGAGCGATTTTTAATTAATTTTTTTTATAACATGCTTCGAGCGTCCACTTTGAATGATCTATGTCGTTGTAAATGTTTCGCTTAAACCTTTCGAACTACATCTCAACCACTCTCGTAGCTCTAATAGTTGCTGAGTTATAAGTTGTCGACGAACCTATCGAGATGATCTATGCAGCATAGAACTCATCGTGCCGAGACTTTTCGAACCACATCTCAACCACCTTCTAAGCCCTAGTAGTTCCTGAGTTTAAATTTGTCAAGAGACTGACCGATAGAAGCCTTATATTAATTTATATAAGGATGTTACTTTAGCCTAAAAAGAATAAACATGAATAATGATGGAATTCACAAACTAAGGAGATGGATGTACAAGGATTAGCCATCTTGGAACTTCGCATATCAGCCAAGTTGTCCACAGTATTGGTTAACTCATTTAATCGGGAGAATTAGCCTGTGTGTATGAAACATTTGAGCACCTCCATTTTTCTTCTTTCATGCTATTAGAACCGAATGCCAATGTACAATGTGGCCAGAAAGTCCATTTACACCTGAACTAAATGCGTGTAACAGTGTAAGATATTTAAGATTTGAACCTCCTATCCTGATCATTGATATGGCAACAGTGCTCCTCACGAGATTTGCAACGTGTTGCCGCGTGACTCCCACATGACTGCTCAGGGAGGATAATAAAGTCTGTGCGTTGACTAGCTCATTGTCTCGCCTTTCTGGGTTTGGTGAAGAGCAATGGCAGATAACAACGACTTCACTTTGGAGGAGCTCATAGTAGCAAGTTTGTGGGTCCATGAACGAAAGCACAACAACGAAAATATGACACTGGTGATGAATAGGGTACGTGAACGGTTCGGTAAGGAGCCACCAAGTCATCAGCTTTTGATCACGTGGGAGAAAAAAGCTTTTCGCCTCGGAAGTGTTTTGGATGCCAGCGTGCAAGTCGACCACAAAGCGTGCTGCAGAAGTTGGAATCAAAAGGAGCACAATGCAACTCCACAAGAAAATGGACTTGGGCCTGCAAGTATTCCGGTCTCTGGCCATCAATGAGCTAACGGACGATGACTTAAAAGTCAATTCGTTGTGACAGTGAGTAGAAAATATGAAAAGACAATTATAAATGCTTTTGCAAAACGAATACCGCATTTTTAGTCTATTCTGTACATTATGATGACCGAATAATTTGATTTTTAAAATACGGTGATAAAAATATGTTTTACAACAGTAACTGCATCTTTCTTTTTCTCTGCATCAGAGGTTTTGAAGTAGGCAGGAATTTATTACCGTTATGAGACATGCTTTGGTTTGCGGAAAAGTTGTTAATAGATAAAGAGATTAGAATCGTTTCATTGAGAGAGGTCAACGAAAATTCTGAACGCTTATACAATTATATCAATAGTTTGAACTGACCCTATGGCTTTACTGTTTTACTAGATTCCAAGTTTGAGAAATAACTGATCGACTCTGCTTTTAATTCTGTTTCAAGTATATCTGCAACTTGAACGTCGTGTTACAAAATTAGTGACATATGTGGAAAAGTAAGTAGATTTTCTTATTTAACTTATATTTTTAGTAGATAGTGCCTTCTAGAAGAAAATTTTGTATAGGTGGCCTCTGCATCACATTTTAGTTAATATGAATGAGAAATATTTATACCGCAGTCGGAATTGCAATCCGGGATTGCTTCTCTCATTTCAATTTTTAAACGAATAATTTACTTTATGTTTATCGTAATGGTCGTCTGCAGGATTCGAACCCAGCATATTTAAGTGAATAGACCTTTGCATTTTGATTATGGCCTATAGAACTGAAGTCGAAATAAGGTAGAGGGTGGGAGAGAATATTGGAAGGAACTTGAGTAATTCCATGAAAATACAGCTTGTGTTTTGCTGTAGACTCAAACTCTGATAAAATGTTATATCACCGTCGGAAGTATCAAATTATAAACGGAAGAATTAAAATAAAATATAGTTTTATCTTTTTAAATTACATCATTCTCTGTGGCTAAAATTATTTTTTGTGTTCCACAATGTGAAACAAATACTTTACCACGTAACTACAGTGACTTGTCCGATTTGGAAATAGACTAATATTACTAATGGTCAGCAACAGAGGTCGAAAGTGAGGTGCGGTTGATTTTGGCTTTTTGAAATATGATTGGATTGGAACTAAGAAGATTTGAGTTGGAGTACTGTGAAAAATTAATACATAGTCTCTGAATACATGTAAAAACTTCATTTTGTATTGTTGAAATTAAAAATTTCGGCAGAGGTCTTTGGAAAGCCAAGAATTGTTAGTTAGAAATGGTGAAATATAGTTGTTATACGCTTGTTATTATCTTTTTTACTAAATCATTCCAAATGCTTGCTTTTTTTCAAGAGAAAGGGAATATATTGAGGCGAGCACTTTGATTTTTGAAATATTAACCACCGCCACTAGCACAAGGCTCTGGTATTCACAAATATTATCAATTTATGGTAGACCTCAAAAACTAAAAGACGCGTAGAATCCCCGCTTATTTTGTTGATCTCGTTAGTAGATTACAAGTTAAAAATCTTATGTTACTTTAAAATAAGACCCATATGTAGATACTAAGACTATAATTTTATTTTTTCAGATTATTATAATTGTTCGAGTCTTTGGCGGTTACCAGCTATGTCGATCAGCTGTGAAATTAGGTGAGTTTCTTAATTAAATATATATCGATTTTAATTTAGTTTATTCCACATTCACGGCTATGCAATCGCTGTTTATTACTTTCTTGACTAAAATATAACTTGGAAATAGCGGTGTAGGAACCTTGGATCAATGTTTCGTAAATAATAAGATTGAGTCAGAATTTCGTAAGAATGAGTCAGATTATAATTTAGATAAATTTAGAGAGTTACGTAAAAGATCTAAAAAACTTATTAATGAGGCATATAAATTATATATAGCTAAGGCAGAGGCAGACTTAAAGAACAATTCCAAATGTTTTTGGAACTACCTTAATAATAAGAAAAGTCATAAGTTGGAAGTTAGTCACATGACCTATAATAATCAAACTCTTACTTCTGATTCTGCTATTGCTGACGGGTTCGCTCAATATTTTAAGAGTGTTTATTCTTCATCCTCGGCAGATTGCAATGGATGTGAATCTTCAAATTTATATGTATCGCATTGTTTGATAGTGAATTCCATATCCGAACAAGAATATTTTAATTCTCTTAAAAATCTAAAACAGTCAGTCTTCGGGCGCAGATTTAATACCCACTTATATTGTAAAGGGATGTGGTGAGGTGTTAAAGAAACCGTTATGTTATATTTACAACCTCATATTGAAAACATCTGTGTATCCAGAGGCTTGGAAAATCAGCAAAGTTCGTCATATTCTTAAGAAGGGAAACCCAATAAATATAGAAAATTATAGACCTATTTCATTAATATCTTCTATAGCCAAAGTATTTGAGCACATTCTTTACAGACGAATATTTAATCATGCAAAACCTTATATATCAATACATCAACACGGTTTTTATCCAAGGAAGTCAATAGTTACGAATCTTCTTACTTATGTTCAATATATATCAGATACTCTCAACAATAATTTTTCTGTTGATACGATCTATACTGATTTTTCAAAAGCTTTTGATAAATTGGACCATGCTATTTTGATTAAGAAATTATCTAATTTTGGATTTTCAAGACAACTGTTGCAGTTGATCTCTTCGTATTTAAAAGACAGGAAACAATATGTTGTTTACAATAATCAGAGATCCGACCTATTTGATGTTCACTCTGGCGTGCCTCAAGGATCTAAACTTGGACCGTTATTTTTTGTATTATTTATTAATGATTTACCAACGGTTCTCAAATACTCAAACTGTTTACTGTACGCTGATGACATGAAATTGTTTAGATAAGTAAGAGTAGATGAGGATGTTTCGAGGTTACAAGCAGATTTAAACAGTTGTTATGAGTGGAGTATTCAAAATAAACTGCATTTCAATATAAATAAATGCATTTCAATTACCTTTCCTAGGAAAAATAGACCAATTCATTTTGAATATAAGATTAATAACTTAAATATCAAAAGAAACCAAGAGGTAAACGATTTGGGAATTCTCTTTAATAAATAATAATAAATCTTTCAATGCACATGTAGAAAAAGTATGCAATGAGGCTTATAAACTCTTAGGATTTGTGATAAGGAACACACGAGAATTCCGCAACTTTAATGCTTTAATAATTGTGTTTAATACTTTTGTGAGAAGCAAACTAGAGTATGCTTCGGTAATCTGGACTCCTTACTACAAGCAATTTATTAACAAAATTGAACGTATTCAAAACAAATTTCTGAGATACCTCTATTACAAGAATTTTAGAATTAATTCTCATCAAGAAAGGGTGTCGTACAATACACTTTTAAAGATTTTTGGTATAAGTTCGTTGGCAACCAGACACGAGCTCTTGCAGTTAACCTTTCTTTATAAATTAGTAAATGGAATCATTGATAGCTCGGAGTGTCTAAAGCTATTGAATTTTAATGCAAAAGCTATCAATTTAAGGAGTAGATTGCTTTTTAATTGTAATAGATCTAAAACTATTGCACATTTCAATTCACCTGTTACAAGAATGTGTCAGTTATTCAACAAACTGGCGCCAAACAATGTGGATGTTGATTTTGCTATGCCTTATTCTGCTTATGTAAAAACTCTTAAATATAATCCCCGATTGTTGTGAATTTTTTTAACTCGATATTGTATTATATTTGGTCTTTCGATTTTACTTATTAGTGACAAGTAATTCCGTTGAGATAATTGTGTCCGAGTACTTTCATTTATGTTTCAGTTTTTTTTCTCTCGTTTCTAATATTTGACGTATTTTAATATTCATATTTACCACTTGTTGATTATTTTCATTTATTTTTTTCATTTTTTTTGTCTTTCTTTTGTATCATAACCATTTGTAATATTCTTGTTGTAATATTTGTAATTTGCTACTTGTTGATTATTTTCACGTATTTTTTTTCATTGTTTCTTTTTCTTTTATTTGTCTTTCTTTTGTATCATAACCATTTGTAATGTTCCTTATTATGTAAGCCTATTGTAAATTGGGTATTTCTTTTCCTGTAATAGGCGACTTATAAATAAATAAATAAATAAATATCTGATTTGTGAATATGGTGCAGGATCTCTAAACTAAACATTGTAGAGCTCACTTAAAAATACTACCATTAAAAACTTTAATTATAACTTCCTAGCGAAATATTACTTATTCATGTCCTTTAGGCATTTCAGATTTAGGTCTAGATAGGCTAGGCCAATAAAAAGTTGAATTACAACTTGCTACCGAAATATTATTCGTTTATGGCCTTTAGGCATATAAGGGTCAGGCCGAGATGGGGTAAGGCAGTATAAAGTGGAATGATGACTTGCTAGCATAATATTATTTATTTTCGGCCTTTAGGCGTGTGGGACTCACGTCGTAGGGATTTTTAAAATGATCACATTTCACATTGTTTATTAGTGGTAGAATGAAGAAAGACTGAGAACACATAATGCTTGTCTATAAGAAAGCTTACATGGTATAAGCTTTGATCAACCTCAAGCACCACAGGCGAGTGTTGACTTTCATCTGAAGTGAGGAATATATTTTGTTTCTAAATTATCGTTGGAATACACAGATTTAGAGAACGTACATAAAACGTATGCTTTTTGTACACTTCTACCACGCTAAACTATTGTGTAACATTGTGCAACTTATCAAGTTCCAGCCTGCTTCCTCGACTATATAAATACGAGACACAAAAAAGAGATACTTTTACTGGATTGACTTCATTTTTATATATGTTCCTTAAGTATTTGAAAGTTTTGTATTGCTTATATTATTTTAAAACCAACCAACTTTGTGTATATTTCTGTACTGCACGCGATTGAAATCTATTTTTGGCTTTTAGGCAAGTTTTATTTAGGCCTGATTCATAGTTTAAAATATATTACTTGCCACTTATCACAAATTTGATCTGCATGCTCCCGGTTGTTAATTTGTTTGTTTCGCTTTCTTTCCTTGAATGAACAATAGGTCGACGCGGAGGTTTTTGATGTATCGCAACTACTGTGCTCAGGGCGAGGGGAACATGTTGTTTTCTGATGGAAACTGTCAGTGGAAAGTTGACTTCATATATAGTTTATTTTGTATAGAAATCCAAAAATACAAATTTCCTTGCCAAAGGCGGGATTCGAATCTGGAACCTTGAAGTCGGTCCCTTAGCAGCTATGGGTCGTAAGTCTAATTGGTTTAGATTTTTTGCCTGTTATATTCTAAAAAAATCTAAAATGAAAAATATGTCCCAGCTGGTATTTGAACCCATAACCTTAGATTTGCTCTTTGAGCATTGATTGGGTAACAGAAGAACATTCAACGAGAATAAAAGCCAAAAACATATATATGATTTAAGCTGATAATAATAATTTGCTAAAATAACATCTAAACACCCACAAATAATACTGTCCCGAACCAAACACATGTGTCCGAATGTCATCAGTTTACTAAGACATTTGCTTGGAACTCCGCCCGCCGGTTGTTTAATAAATGACAACCGAGTACGGCAACTTTCTTGTACCGGGTGGAAATAACCCAAGCGCCTGTGTTACTTTAAAAAAACCCGGCGAGAATATAGCTGGCACAACATTTAACATTAGCTAATTTTTTTTTGCAAGAGCCGCAAATTCTAACAATTTTGCCCTCCATACCTATAGTACATGTGTGTGTGTGTGAGAGAGAGAGATCATTTTTTTAAAAAAACTTGGACCGTTTTATTTTTTTTGAACATGTATGAAATGAAAATATCAGAAAACAATGAGAGAACTTTGTAAGCTATAGTGTTGAAAGAATTTTGACTGACTTTTATTACCCTTAAAATATTATAACATTAAATAATCGTGAAATTTCTTCCAAGTTCTGAGGGTTTGAGGGAGTAAAAGTTTTATCCCACTGCAATTTAATATGTTAATGTACACACTTTGAAACGTATTTTAAACATATTTTGTGGAAAACATTTTTCGAAATTTTTACGTTGAATTTTTTTAATAAAAAATAACTTCCAAGTAGCACTTAAAATTCATATACAATAGCGCATTTGATGATCTTCACATTTTCCAGTTTCACGAAAGTCTTAGAGTGAATTTCTTTACTGTAATAGTAAATATATACTTTAAGATTTTATTTTATTTATAGTAAGTACAGAATCATTATTTGGTTAAAGATACTTTCTTTTCCGATGAAGCTAGAAATAGTGAAAACAGATAACTTTAGAAAAAAAAATCCTACACTTAAATTCTCAATCAAGGTTGGCAGTACATATCATTTTGTTGGAATTGAATTATTTTATTTCTGAGAAGAGAGGTTATTATTTTTTTATGTAAGGTGTAAAGTAATTACAGTTTAAACCATCTCATATACGATTAAGGTTTCCCGCTAATAAAAAACAATAATTTTCTGGTTTTATTTTCAGGAAGTAAATTTTAAGTCGCCAGTTATTCTTAAGATATTCAGTATTTCACGAACTCACTTTTGGAAGAATGTTTTAAGTACATGATTTTGTGGAATATTCTGCTTACATACAGTTAGGCCTACCTGTGCTAACTTGGCACAAACATAAAACATGCGTTATCTGATAGAATAGAAACTACTATGTTTTTCGTAGCTAAGCAGTGGAATTTTTAGCCTATTATATAAGAACTTTTGTTTGCCTAGCTAAATGCTATTAAGCAATTGTAACCTCCATATTTTAGTATCTTTAAGTTAAGGAAGAAATAGCACTGCTTACGATACAAAAGAATAGGAAAGCAAAGCTTGTCAGACTGTAGAGATATAAGATTGGACTTGTGAAATATTGCAATACAGAAATTTACACTATGTACAAATTTATGACATTGACAGATAGATGTTCGGTAAATTTTCTTGAATTAATAAGCTTTGAAGTTGTATCTGATTGGATGGAAGACATATCGACATGCTTAGCAACCAGAGGGTCTTGAGTATGATTAACGGTGTGAGCGAAATATGCCTAAAGGACTTAAAATTATAATGCAAATTTGTAGTTGGACAGAATGAATGCAGTAGTTTTGTGAAAACATTAAACACCATCCTTCTAGGAAATTGTATGACTGCATAGATTTTAGGGGGATACAAAGTTGTATTTCACTTGTTATCAGAACGAATGTTTCTTTCAGACAAAACTTTTCCGAGAGGTTTCGTATATTAATTTTAGTTATATAGAACTTCTGCTGAGTATATTTTTGATGTAGGAGACGGCATGTTAATGGCATAGCGGAGTCAAATTTTTGCATGTAAGCTATATATTCCTTGCTCAGAACTGAAATATTCAAGTTCCGTTTTCAGGAAGTTTCTCTTGGTCAGGCTTTATTAACTGAAAAAGTTCAATTTCTTCAAATATAGTTGACAGTGGATCTCTTTTTCTTCTTCTTATCTCTGCCGGTATCCTTATTCCCGTAGCTTTTGGAAGATAAATTTTGTTTGAAGCAAATTGAAATTAGTAAAAATTTATTTCGACGTCCTCTCTAGGAATACAATTCTTCGTTTTATCGTTCTTCGAGAGAGGAAATATAAAAACTTTACACTTTTCTTTTTGCACGTAATTGGCAGCTTCTAACGACAAAACGAACCATTTTTTCGCCTATGATTTCTTTGGCGCCTTACATAGCTACTTTCAAACTTTCATTTAGCGCATTCTAGCGACTTTTGGTTTTACTGCTGATGTGGTGTTTTTTTTCACCTTTCTGGTTGTCAACATTGATCGCAGCGGTAGTTAACAATTCCTTATATCACTCGCCTCTGTCACTGTTGCTGGTAACATTTCCACATCCCTTTTGTTAGTATCAGTAACGGAATGGTGTCTTGCCTGTGCGCCTGTTTTTAGTTTAAATATTATCTTGTAAACAAGATCTGTGTGAGAAATACTTAACAACTTTCAGAAAAAGCATTTTGCCGCTAGGAATTGGATAAGTGAAAAAGTAACTCTATGTGTCTTATGTTCTAAGGAGACACATTTTTTAGATATAATAATTGGCACTTTTATTTAATATATTAATGATATAAATCCTCCTAGCGAAAGAACTTCATTTATTGATCACATTTTAATCAGTTAAAGCTGTAAACTGTATTTTCTACTGCATTACAAACCGTAATGAATACACTTTTCCAGAGTGAAGAAGAAAAGCCAAGACGGTAACCCATAAACAAACTCGGTCTTTAACTAGGATTAACCGTCAGATTCTTCAGAAGGTCTTCAGTAGAAACATTTCAGGCGCTTGGACTTAAAAGCACGTGGAAAGTTTAAATTCTACTAGAGACATACATAATTGTGGAATTATATTAAATTTTAAGGTCATACTTGTGTTTCATGGATCATAATAAAATATTTTAAACAATTTATCATCAGAGTACGAAATATGTGTGGAAAAATGTAGCATGACACTTAGGTAAGACAGAAAAAGAGGAAAAATAATTCAATTTTTCCTTTAAACTATATAGTATAAGACATCTAATTTATGGCATAATAATGTTCAGGTAAAATATATTTTCTAATGATCCTCTTATAAAATAATACTATAGTAATTTTACTGTTTTCTACGTCATCTGAAGGGAGTCTTATTCATTGTATCTTTTACTTTGTTTTTGTATCATGAATTAACATTACTTAACGGCATGCCATTGTAGGGAAATTACTTGTTAATAATAGGTAATTTGATCATTAACGTATATGAAATTGTTAAAATCAATCTTAAAGAGTGCTAGCAGTGCTAGCTAATATTTTCTCTGACGCTTAATATTTTAATATGAATCCGTGTAACTAGTTAATTAAAAGAAATGTTTCTTTTAATATCTTTCACTAGAACGGTTGTCAGTTATCTACCATCGACTAATGAAAAGAAGCGACTCCGAATTGGATTGAAAAAATGTGTTCAATATTCCTAAAGAATATTACACTAAGGAAGAAATCAAAATAGCATTATAATAATAATAGTCCACATTTAATTAAAATAGTAGTAAAACATATTTTCTTCATGAGTAGTAGACTCTAGGAAATTAACACTAAGTAGTAATAGTACGTATACTTTATATGACATGAACAAAATTCTATTAAGTAGAAATTTCACATTGTCACAGTAGAGGATATACAAATCGGAATAAGTTTCCTGAATTTTTCCTAGCAAGCGTGAATCATAATAAATGTAGACATCCTTCTTTCGACTTCAAATTCTTCACAATTTTTTTAATAATATTATTTTTCCTGAATTCAGTAAAGATTAAGTCTTTCGATATTCATTTTCTTTATTTTAATCTGTAAGGGTATACAAAACATTTATGTATAAAAAGTACACATTCACACTATTTTAACAGTTCAACTTTCTTTAAAGAATCATATAAGTTTTAATTGTTCATACTTTCAATCGCTAGGATGCACATCGTTAAAGTCTTTTTCAATTAACTTATTTCTCATAAGTAATTCTTTATGTATAATCGTCGCAAAAATATTCAAAAACATTAGTGCTAGAGAAAGATTGATGTTTTGAAATATGGGTATTGAAAATTCGAAAAAAGTTAATAGGATGCTTAACCACTTTCCACGACCGACCTCTTATAGCATATTCTTCATCGACTGATGTAGTAACACAATTATTATAAATATCATTACGAATATTATAAAACCAGCGATGTCAAATTAATGGTTGTTTTTGCTTTCCCAATTTTCAATGGCTTTAAGAATACACACTTCATGAATTATATTTTTTACACATCGACAGAAATTCACTTTATTCAAAATAATTTTCACTTTTACAGTTAGCGGTGGTTCTGTGGTACCGATAGTCACAGATGCAGCTATCTTCTGCTACAGATGCAGCTTCACTGTCCGCCACGTTTGCCTCTCATTCATCCACAGTTAAACTATATCCTTCATCATTATCTAATATAAATACCCCTTGCACACTTGACAATGAAACACTTTGAGAAATAGCCAGAGATGATGATTCATTATCAGTCATGGGTTCATCCTTAGTAAGGTCTTTAGAAAAATACATGGTAAAGATTAAACCAGATCTGTAAACAGAATGACACTAACATTATCTGTTCAAGTTGACACGATCAGCCACAAATGTAAAGTAATCCACTTTCCCCGTTTAAAGCATAAAAAGAGAATCTTGAAATAAAAAGTCCTAGCTTACTCCGCAAATATTTGTTATACGCATGTAAAAAGATGTAAAAATTGTATAAGGAACAGCTTTTCATTTGTTCCTTTGAATATAAACATGAAACAAAAACAAACAAATATGTGCTTCTTGAACATGATAATATGTTTAACCTTTAAACGCCGAAGGACGCAACTGCTGCGTCATGGTTTAAACCTTAATAGCTCAGCTACTATATAAGCTAGAAAGATAAATTTATTATCATTGTGTTTCTGAAGGATGAAGGTTGCCGCCGATATTAATTTTATGTATGTGTTGGGTACCATGGTGGAGAGGGGGCAGGGTAAATTTCGTGTTTTTCTGTTCTTTTGCATCAGATATTTTCTTGGGGGCATTAGTAGGGTGATGTCACTTCGTCTTAAATAAGGCACCTTTGGCTCAAATTTTGTACCCAGATATAGTTACTTTTGTAACCAGATGTAGTTAGTTTTTATTCTCTTTTACGACCTTGTTTTAACCCTATAAAATAGTATGATTTTGTAAAAGGCTACAAGCATCTTTTCCCAACCCCTATTTAACACATATTTTCGCAACCTTTATTTAACATAGCAGAAATTCAACATAAGGGTGTATTCCCCTATTTCTCGCATTCAATATTTAATATAGGCCCAGTATTTTCGAAACGGATCAAAAGAACCCCAACACGGTAACCCCCTCTCGATTTTCGAAGTTTGGTAAAGATGCGACGAAAATTTGGCAATAGGACTCCATTAGGCCCAATATCTTCGAAACAGCTGAAAATATCGAAAAAATAAATCGAAAGACACTCCCAGCGCCGTAACCTCCTGTCGATTTTCATCATAATTTACCTAATTCCGAAGTTTGGTAAAGATGTGACAAAAAATTGGCAATAGGACTACGTTAGGACCAATATCTGCGAAACGGCTGAAAATATCTAAAAAATAAATCGAAAAACACCCCCAGCAGAGTAGCCCCCTGTCGCTACCTAATTGCAAAGTTTGGCAAAAATGTGACAAAAATTTGGCAGTGACGCACCACTATAAATTTAGCTAAATCCAGAGTTTGTTGAACGCTTTGCGGGTAGGCTATTAAAAGATCCTGGTTGGAGGCTAGCAATTACGTACACAAGTTCATTACCCTCTTACGAATTACTCATTGCTCTGATTCACAGAAGCCATTTCGTATGTGAGTGCAATTAGAGGTGGATGTACGTCGTTAGTGCTTTTAACAGTGGATTGGGGTGAGTAATTCTTTACGACTTTTTTTAGATATAGCATTGTAAAACGTGCATTTCCCATATGGTATGTGTTATTAAAAGTGTGGGATTGTAATATTTAGGTATAATAAATACTCTGGTCACACCCACAACTTGTTAATGGTGTAACAGGGGTGTACGAGAGGGCTAATGGTCTTTTGCTCCAAATAGACTACTTATTTTTGTAATATAAACAAGGTTTGTACGTGTGCCGTAAACGGGCTGTACCCTGACCTGACCTACCAGAACACACCAGCCTACTTCGGCATCCAGCGGTGTATTATTGTATTTAACTTAACCCTCAGAACAGTGGCTACGGCCTCGTGGTCAAAGCTAAAAGAGTGAAACATATTGAAACTTCACATTTGGTATTAATGGATCTAGCAACATACAAGAAGGTCAGAGAGTCCTCGTAGTGTTCAAGAAGGGGTGATGGCTTTTCGGACTTAAACATTTTTTGGCCAACTGGAGTGTAAATTTACGAGTTGTACCCTTTCTTAATAATCGCATGTATAATACGGTTCACTGGCGTACGCGAGGTGGACTTGCTAATATTGCACGGCGTCCTGTGGCGTACGAGAGGCCCCAGGCCATACACTACCTAATATATTATTTTAGGGGCGAATTGCTCGCGAAATTTCGTAAAAGACCCCGGCGAGTGCTGTACTCAACCTAAATCCCCAGAACATGGGTACGCTGTCTTTTACCTTGAGGTCAAAGGTTAAACATTTAACAGTGTGTATTTCACAAACGACGCAGCGTACCAATATGCGATTTTCGGTTATGGCCTAAGACCGTCAAGTGGCATATATGAAAAATGTGGTGACCTCGGGGTGGAAGGTAAAATATTAAATTGACTATATTTCGTAATCGCCGTAACATATCAACATGCGGTTTTCGGTTATGGACTAAGATTGCCGAGTGGCAAAAAGTGGTGGCCCCCAGGGTCAAAGGTCAAATATTAATTTGACTATATTTCGTAAACGCCGTAACATATCAACATGCAGTTTCGGTTATGGACTAAGACCGTCGAGTGGCATATACGATAAAAGTGTTGACATCGGGGTCAAAGGTCAAATATTAAATTGACTATATTTCGTAAACGCCGTAACATATCAACATGCAGTTATCGGTTATGGACTAAGATTGTCGAGTGGCATATATGAAAAAGTGCTGACCTCGGTCAAATATTAAATTGACTATATTTCGTAAATGCCGTAACGTATCAACATGCAGTTTTCGGTTATGGACTACGATTGTGAAGTGGCATATATGAGAAAAGTGCTGACCTGGGGGTCAAAGTTCAAATATTAATTTGACTATATTTTGTAAACGCCTTAACATATCAACCTGCGGTTTTCGATTATGGACTAAGACCGTCGAGTGACATATATAAAAAAAGTGGTGACCTCGTGATCAAAGGTCAAGTATTAAATTGACTATATTTCGTAAACGACACAACATATTGACATGGGGTTTTTGGTTATGAACTAATACAATTGAGTGGTGATTCAAACACTTTGGCTGGGAGTTATAAGGGTGTGTGTGGGGGGATTGCAACCGAATTGGTCCTGTTATTATTATTACAACCTCGATGTGTAAATTTAACTATTATAATATTTTTTATTTTTTGCAGATTGAGTGGGTTTAATACGCTAATACAAAAAATGTTCCCTGTAATGTTTATAGCCAAATGTTAATAGTTGTTGTTGTTGTTACCAGGAATAATTATAATATTGTATTATAAAAATCACTATATTTCTTTTATAATTACATACTTGATTATTGCATATTAATATAATACGGTATTATAAAGAACATCGCCTATTGCTTTGTAGCTGCTTATTAGGTAGTAGCATAATATTTGTTAGTTGGCGTAATTAAAATCGAACGTTTTAATATTGTTAGCAAATCTCGCAGCTATTATAAACGCTTTAAAGAAAACGGTGCGTTAATAACTGTACAGATAAAAGTACCGCCGCAGAGGGAGAACCCAATAACATGGGTGAAAAAGCAATGAGGGAGTTGGTAGACTATTTAATGCAAAATGTACTTCCACATCATCAGGACGGCCTAACGTTCATTAACGAAAACCACCTAGATAAGCCCTTCTACCTGTCGTTTAGACAGGCAAAAAATATGAGTAGCGAGCATGTGTGGACAGCTCTGGAGAAAGTAATCCAGTCAAATGCATTGTTTTTGTACCAGGATGGTTTCGTGGTACACTTCCATCATGTTGAGGGGGCGTGTGAAACAAAATTTTTCCACCACGTCAGCACATACAGCCGGCAAACGCGGTATTGTCCGTGTAAAAATACCGATAACCCCTGTTTGTCCCACGCGTTGGTCATTGCCAATGGATTAATTGAAAACGTAAATAACAAAAAAGGGAAAAGAGGTATTTGAACCACCACCAAAAATTTATGGTAACAGAAATGTCTGCGTTATGCAAACAAGCAGATATAGATTTAACTAATTGTGGAGGTATACCCGAACTATAAAAATTGCAGGACTGCCTAACAGGGTATAATATTACTGTATATGATGGTTTTTAGGTAAAAAAGTATTCTTTGAGGGCCATATCACAGGCAATCCAATCAATGTTATTCTTAATAGAAAGCATTATGATGTAATTAGCAGTTTAGCAGCGGCCTTTTTGTGCAGTTACTACTTCCCAAAATGTCATAAGAAATATTGTAATAAAGACCGCCATGTACCGAAGTGTAAATATTTCTGCGCCAGGTATCGATCAAAACCTCCATATACAGCCACTGAGCAGTTAACTTATTGTAATGAATTTAGTAGAGGGTTTTACGGCGCAGGGTGTTTTGCAAATCATAAGGGCGATGCTTTATGCAATACACTGGGCTTATGTTATTAAGAAAGGGCGTAATCCACATTTTTGAGAGGAGGCGTTCTGTATTGTGTGCTGTAACTTGATGCCTCCGAGCCATTAACGTCATATTAGGCCAGTCCGCAAACGCTTTCTCCGCAAATGGATGATGGTATTTTATGATATTAAGTCCAGGCAGGAGAAAGTAGTGTTATGACGTGTCGGAACATGAACCTAATTTAGTTGTGTGTCAACAGGTATACTATAAGTGTTGTGGTAATGAACAGTGCAGCAATTGTAGTCAAAATCAACAGGTATTTTATGGGGACGGTTGCATCGATCAATTCCTTGATTATTTGACTGTACGGCGGCCAGGTGTTAATAAGTTTATCTGCCTCGCACACAATGCAAAAGCCTACGATAGCCATTTGATCTTGCTCAGCATGATGATAGAAAAAGAGTGGATACCTCACAAAATAATGCAGGGGTGTAAAATTAGTTCAATAGAATATTTATATTTGTAATTTATCGACAGCCTCAATTTTCTACCGATGACTTTGAGCAAACTGAGTGAGGCTTTTGAACTGCCCCTGTCTAAGGGATGGTTCCCCCACTTATTCAACACTACGGCCAACCAGGTGTATCGTGGAGAACTGCCTGGAATAGCCTTTTATGATGTGGGCAATTTGAAGGAGGGACAACGCGAGGTATTTGAGAAGTGGAATGAGGGTGAGAAAAAGAGGCTGGGTGATAATGGTTTTATATTTAATATCAGCTCATACAGTATTATGTCAGGGATATGGATTTGATTCGGGGCGCATGTGTCAAATTTATGACAGAAATCTTAATATTAACATTGAAGATGCAGGTAACGGTCAAAGTCAAATGGCAAACTACAGTCAAAGGAGGGTTCAAAGTAGATGGGTATGCCCTGTACCAGGACCAACAGCATGCCTGGGAGTATCATTGCTGCCTCTATCACGGCTCCCGCGGTGCTACCCCATAGCGAGTGACAATTCTCTGTTCAATGATCCCTTCAGCACTTTCAATACGCGCTATGAGAGCACGCATGCTAAAATAGCCCGATTGAAAGAACTAGGGTACATTGTACATGAGATGTGAGAATGTTAGTGGCGTCGCCAGCTTCGAGACCACCCCGAAGTACATAATTTTGTTCGCAGCCATCCCGCAACAAAAATGCCCAATCCAACCTCGCGATGCTCTGTATGGGGGTAGTGTGGACGCAACAAACTGTACTATAAGGTAAAGCCCGGGGAGAGGGTTAAATATGTAGATATAAATTCCCTTTATCCCTACTGTTGTAAGGTGAAAAAAACAGTGGGCCACGCAAAGATCTCTGTCGGTGACAGCCAGTGTAGGATATTTCTGCATTTGAGGTAACAATAAAATGCACTGTCTTGCCACTCGAGAACCTTTACCATCCGGTTCTCCCCTATCGAACAAGCGGCAATTAATTATTGCCTCTTTGCAGCACATGTGCGGACACATGCAACAGCACAGAGGAGGAATGCACACACACCGATACAGAGCGCGCTCTGACCGGTGTATGGGTTGTGGATGAAGTGAGGAAAGCTGTTAAGAAAGGATATCGTGTGTTGGAAAAACACGAAATATGGGAATATAGGGTTGTTATGTACGAGCCCAAGAAGAAAGAAGGAGGGCTATTCACCGACTACATTAACATGTTTATGAAGGTGAAGACGGAGTGTAGTGGGTGGCCCGCGGGTTGTAATACAGAGGAAGAGATAGAGGGCTTCATACAGGAGTATTTCGAGAAGAAGGGTATTCAGCTGGAAAATCGCTAAGAACAATGCGAAGACAGAGCATCACCAAACTGGTCCTGAACTTGCTGTGGGGTAAATTTGCACAGCGTGAGAACCTTGAACAGACCAGTATTATTAGAGAGCCAGAGGAGTATTTTATGAAACTGGCTGACCCCAATATTGAAGTGAAATCGTGCATTGCAGTGGGCGACAAGATCCGCCTGCTAAACTGGGCAGTGGATGACAGTGTTGGCGTCTGCTCGAGAAATACCAATGTAATTATAGCAGCATATACTACAGCAAATGCTCGACTCGAATTATTTATAATACTGATAGTATAATTTATATTCCTTGGGACGATGCTGTCGACTTAGAAGTTAGACGTAGGGGTTTATCTGGGTGAATGGAGAAATGAGTTAGCAGAGTACGGGGCCGCCGCATATATTTAAGGGCACTGTGACGGAGGCCCAAAATGTTATGGTTATAATGTATATAATCCGGCCAGTGGTGAAAATATATGTACATGTAAAATTAGAGGTATTACTCTGAATAGTAACACACTAGAACAAATTAACTTTGAAAATATCCGTGATATTATTGTAAATAATCTTCCGGCTTTACTATCTCCACTGGCCGGCAAATTTGTAGAACTAAGGAGCACCGAGTAATTACAGAAGGTGAAAGTAGCAAGAAATTTCAGGTTACCTAAAATAAAAGGAACCGTGTTGCTGATTATGACACGCTTCCTTATTATAAAAGAAAACGTCTAGTGTAAATATGGTATTATGTTCTTGGTATATACAGAGAGAGCAAAAAATATGGATAATCAAATTTTAAACCATTATTATAATTTTAATGAAATTGAAATATGCGTCGGCCTTGCTTATAATGATGGAAAATTATCTATGGTTATTAGTCTACACAATTACTCTGCATATATACACCTATCGCTTAATGAATGGTATACATTTCTTTCCTATTCTCTATATATTGACAACTATTTTAAGTCGTTGACACCGGCGGGGCTGCCCAGAGAATTTTCTCTTAGTGATAAATACGGTGTAGTATTATCAGACACGTATAAAGGTACTCGTCAGTGTTTTATTCTCGCATCAGATAATAATAATAATGGTTAGGTAAATTTTTGTAATTATACATGAAGAAAATTTCATCTTTACATGCCGTGTACCCAATATGCTATTTCTACTTGCGATGAGGCAAGAGAATACGCGCAAAAGTGTTTAAAAGAAATACAACATGAGTTTAGTACTACTATTACAGGTCTATCTAAACGTATTGAACTGGAAGTATTTACTTTTATAAATCGAAATAATAACAATAATATATTATATTCCTAATTCGCATTGTCGTATAATAGACCAGAATATGGAGTGGCAAATACCTTTTACATGTATCATTGAGGAGCCTACAGGGTGTGGGAAAAGTTAATTTGTTAAAACATTTCTCGAGCACTACAGCAATTTATTTAAAAATATAGTCGGGTGTTATGGCGAGTGGCAGCCGCTATACGATACACTCACACACTATTGTAAACTTAAGAGGGGCTTGCCACAGAGCTGTGATGAGTTTTCAGGGCCCAATGGGCCCCATCTTATTATTATAGACGATCTAATACGCGAGTGTGATGAGCGGGTTGTGGGTATATTCACTAAACGTAGGCACCACCGAATTTTAAGTGTTATTTTTATAACTCACAATATGTTGTTTCACCAGGCCAGAGGTATGCGTGATGTTTCTCTAAACAGTATTTGGTATGTTTTAACAACCCCAGAGATCAGGCCCAAGTAAAGTACCTGGTCCGGCAGCTGTATCCGGGCAACGCAAAATTTATACATTAAGCCTATCAGGATGCAACCCATGACGCTCATGGCTATTTGTTGATTGATTTAAAACAAAACGCTATTGACGAGCACCGGGTTTGAACCTGTGTTTTTCCCTCTGATCCTTTTAATTATGTCTACGTGCCGGTGGTGATGAAGAAATGATGACAATACTGTATATATTACATTTATTTCTACTATAAGAGAGCGTATAAAAATGATTAATAAGGATAATGCTCACTTACTTAAACTTTTGACCAGAGCAAAACCTAAAGTATGCAAGGCGATATTACAAAATGCAGATTCCGAATTAATTCGGTCTATTTGTGAATGTTTCTATGATTTATTACACGAGGACGTGCCACTGAATAAAAAATAGAGAAATAGATTGAAGCGCTATAAGAAAAATCTCAGATACGTGGTGCGCAAGGGTTCGATAATAAAACAAAAAAAAACGTATAATTGTACAAAAAGGGTTTTTCTAAATGCATTGCTCGCCTCTGTTCTATTTTCCCAGAGAAATTACACCATTTTCAGAGTATAACGAATCTTGATGATGAATTAAATCAAATTTTAAATAAGAATTTAAGTGTTGAGGAAAAATGGGTAAAATATAGAAGTATTACAAAAATATCTACAAAGTGTTGAAAACCCTCCTGCAGCGGCTGCACCTAGTGTTGCTATTACTAGTAGAACAGATGATGACGATGAAATTATAGCTACTCTCCCGGAAATTTACTTGCGCAAAGCAAGACCGTTATTACGTAGATTACAAGAAAATCTCGATGTTGAATGAGATGCCAATGGTAATGTTAACATATTTCGTAAATTAATTCCTGGTGCGAATATAGTAGGCTTAATATCTTATTTTCTTAGGTATCGAAAACAAAATACTCCCTCCATAGACTGGGAACATTTTGCTGTACTATTTGCTAAATCAAACACACCACTAGGCTATCTGGGGAATCCCCAAAGTATAGACTACATACGAAAACTGACAATTGCTGACCCGAAAAGGGAGGAGGAGGCGGAAGAGTAGTCTGGACAGTCACGTAAACGTTGGCGCTACTACCGACCATGAAGAAGCTGACAGCTATTTAATACAACCCGGCGCACCCTGCTTCATTCTCAACAGCTTGCGCATTATTGAAAGCTGTAAACAAATCAGTGGAAGAGTGGTTAAAACAACAACCGGCGTATACTTTATACAAACCAGCACGAAAACGATTGGGACGCAACCCAGATTTAGTGTTGAATATTGACGAACATTGGTAAGCCGATGTAAACGATATGCAAAGTCTACAAAAATACAATGATGGCTACAGGTATGTTATAACAGTAATTGATTTATTTAGTAGATATGCATGGGCGGTGTCCGTCCGCAGTAAAACTGGTGAAAATATAGAGGCGTTTAAGAAAATATTTGCCACCAGTAAGCGTAAACCTCTACGCCTACAAAGAAACAAAGGTACAGAGTTTGTTAACAGTGCATTCCACGCGTACTTAAAAAAACATTAGGTTTTTCACAACAAAAAACTTCGAAATTAAAGCAAGCATTGTACAACGGCTGAATCGTACCCTGAAGCAACGAATGTGGAATTATTTTACAGCAAAGAAGACTTATCGATACATAGATACGCTCCAAAAACTAGTTCAAACCTATAACTCCAGACCCCATACAGCCCATAAATTAGCCCCAGCCCTTGTGAACGAGGATACGTTTCAAGAAGTGTGGAATAGAATGGTGGCGCCTAGTGCTAGTGTTAAGGTAGCGAAATATAAAAGAGGTGATACATTACGAATTACCTGGGACAAACGGCATTTTGCAAAAGTTGCAAAGAAAATTGGACTTTTGAAATATTTAAAATAAAAGACGCTCGCTATAAGTCGAAAAGAGTGGTTTATGTGTTAGAAGATTTGAATGGTGAAGTGATTGATGGTACATTTAATGAAGAGGAAATACAAGGGGTACCGCTTCCAAAAGTTTACGAAATAGACGAGATTCTAGAAGCTAACGGTAAACGCATACTTGTTCACTGGGGTAGTTACCCAGCTTCATTTAATTCATGGATTCCTGTATCATATTTAAAAAGGAGTATTTTAGAACAATAGAATATCGTAAAACTAATGTCATAGCTGTATATATAGCCGAAAAATGAATGATCCTTATTTTCAGTATCACTCGCTTTAAGCAGGTAGTGGTTATAATGTATATAGAGGAGCACCATACCAGGAAGGTTATGGTATAGGTAGTTCTCTTGGTGGTTTGTTCCGTACGGTGTTTTCTGTAATAAAACAAGGTGTCAAAACTGTTGGTAAAGAACTGCTACGTACAGGTGTTAATGTAGGTGGATAAGTACTAGATAATAATAGACCTGTTGAAGAAGCTTTAAAATCACGCTGGCAAGATTCAAAACGTAATATAAAAAATAAAGCTCAAAATAAAATAAATCAGACATTGGTGAGAGGAAAACGTAAAATTAAACAAACAGGTGGTATAAAGAAAAGGCTAAAGAGAGATATTTTTGATTGATTATTTTGGAGCAGCAGTGTAGTAGTTTTTACTTCATTCTACCCAGTAATAGTTGTATGGAATATTTTCCACAAAATACCCTCGCCTTCTATACTACAAAATTATATCATCCTATTGTGTTGGAGAAATGTGGTATGTGGGAAACAGCTGTTGTTGAGGTACACTATACAAGTTCGTTTCAGAATGTCTCAAAATATACTAATAAGATTTATTACCACACCATGGCGGATAAAGAAGACCACTGGTACATAACTACAGTAATGCCCGGTAATTACTATCATGTTGACGATATCCTGTCTCAAGTTAATAACAAAAGTGATAAATTGAATTTACAACTAAAAGTTAAGGCGTCGGCAAAACGCATTGAGGTCACTAGGGTAAGAAAAGAAAGGGAAAGTGTAGATGTACGCCTATCACCCGAATTAGCCAAAATACAACAAGATAATATTGTCCTGATCCATCATACCCGCTTCCCTCTCGATCTACATAAATCACAGCACACACATATGTACATTTATAGTGATATTGTAGAACCGCAGCTGGTAGGCGACACTGTCGCACCACTGCTGCGTATTGTAAATACGAATATAAAAGATTACGGTGCCAGCAATGTAAAATCCACATTATGTCCCCGTGCAACGTAAACAATTTGACCAGGTAGTTATGGATTTAAGAGATAGCAGTGGTAACCCACTCCCTTTTCAGTTTGGCAGTGTATGTGTAAAATTACATTTTCGTAGAGGTAAGATGGTATTATAAAAATAAACCAATTAGAGTATTAATAGCAGTAAAATACGAAATCAGTGAGTGTACGAAATCAGAGTTGGATTTATTTGAGGGCCTGCCCGCTCAAACGAGTATTTTAGGTAATAAGACAGTACCATATAAACCGGTGTCCTCCATTTCTAATAATGCTCCCATTCAGTTTCTGGTTCCCGGCCACGATGATGACTATATTGATTTACCACACAATAAGTTGTATATTAGGGCTAAAATTACTCCTTTTAGTTAAATATTGCCTAATGCCCCATAACGACAACAAGAATCAAATTACGGACCCCACTGCCCCCAGTATTTTGGGGGTGCCGTGCTCGAGGTCTCGTACTCTTTTATAAAACAAATTAAATTCGTTTGAGCAAATGTGGTCGTAATCTCTGGTATGTTAAATAGGGGTTACAAAAATATATGTGTGTGGGTGTGTGTTAAATAAGGGCTGCGAAAATGTATAAAAGAGGACCCGTAATCTCTGCTGTGTTAAATAGGGGCTGCGAAAATATGTTCGTAGCCTTTAACAAAATAATACTATTTTATAGGATTAAAAAACAAAGTCGCAAAAGAGAATAAAATGTAACTACATCTGGTTACAAAAAGTAACTATATCTAGTTCCAAAATTTGAGCCGAAGGTGCCTAATTTGAGACCAAGTGCCTATTGGCATTTCCCCTGGGGGTTCAGTCATAAAATTGGAATGTGAAGCAATGCAGTAGTCCACTACACGCTAATACCCTGCAAAAGTACTTGTTGCTTATACGGGGGGAGTAGAGAGGGGAGAAGTTGGCCAATTTTTTGAGCCTCAGTTTTTTGACGAAAATTACATTTATTTTCTGGACGGTTCCATAAAATACAAGATATCTTTTCACTGAATTGGTGTAGAAGCATATTTCTTATTGCTGTATGTTCTGGGGACAATAATAAAAAGTGGTGTGCATATAACGTGATACTATGGTGAGTGGCGAATGTCAAATTCAATGAATTGTTCTTCTACGCATACATTTCTTAAGAATATTTAAAACATAAAACGAATTCATTACGCTTTCCTTTTCAGAAAAGCACAATAAATCTATTTTCTTCGACACTCACACACACACTCACAATAATTGTTTGTAGAAAGAAAAGTGTAACTTACTTCATTTCCACGCATAATTTGTTGTCTAGTAGGTATGCTAAAAACATAAAACCAGCAAATTTATTGGAGATAAGATAAAATGAATTGTATGGGCGGTAACTGCACTATGGCTTACGCCCGTGCAAATTTATTGGAGTTGAGGTGATTGTTGGTAAGTGGAAAAGATAACAGAGGTTTTGTTGCCGTCGGCAAATTACGAATGACTAACCACAAGCAGCATCGTCAACCCACCCCTTCCATGACCCCCCGCCCCCTCTCAAACGCGAAAAGTATTTCAATCCAGGCTTCGATTTTCTTAGTCATTTGAGAAGTGTTTGTGGGTAGAATCGATAATAATTTATCGTTGTTTCGTTTTCGGTTACAGTCAATTTCGAAGTGTATTTTTCGCGTGATATAAAACTGTGGATGCAGGGTACTTGTGACAAATTGGTTCAGTGGCGTATCTCGTTATTTCTATAGAGAGTATTATTTTGGAAGCTCACGAAACTTAAATTTCGACGATGGCGCGAAAGTGTCTTTCTGAGAAAGACATAGAGGATCTACTCGATGAAGACATTGATGTTGAAGACTTGGAGGGACTTGTGTTGGATGAAGAAGAGGAATATCCTGGAGAAGCGAGAATGGAATCGATAATGAGGTTTTTATTGATGGTGGAGATGATGAATCTGACAACGATGCTCAGCCCTCAAGTAGTCAAGATACCTGGATGTTTTGTACAGGCTGCAATGTCCCTCTCTGCGTTCCAGACTGCTATCGACGGTTCCACAGTCAGCAGTAGTGGTAAGTAAATTTTTTGCTATGAGTTTGGTTCTGAATTTTTATCTCGCTTTGTATTGAAGTAATGGTTACCATTTCTTATATTATTGTCACAAGTGTATTGCCTACACATTAGCTTCATTTTGTCAGTGTTGGGTGACTTTATGGGTTGCCAGGGCCCCCCAAATTCTATTCTTTCATATTTTTAAGATTTTTTATTTCTTCTTCTTTTTCTACGAATAGGGCGAAAATTCCACAAGTGATACCACGTGGGAACTAGTGTTCCATAAGCTTTTCAGCGAGGTATCAGTGATTACCCTGTGATGAATAGGGGGTCACCATTGCCCCTAACGTTAGAGTCTACTATTTCGTTGAAATTCCTGCCCGGTGGGTAAAGGTTAAGAGGAAATGTTAGTGTTCATACATCAGAAAGTAAATTTTGTGAACATTGAAATGCTTATAAAATCAATGTTTTCTTTTACAACTTTAATAACAACGGAACGAAGTTTTTGTTTATGCATTAGTAAAAAAAATATAAAATCATTCTCTTAAAATGTAAATTTGTTCCATATTATAAAATTACTTTACAACACACATACGAAAAAAAATTCTTCATTCATATTTGTGAATCTTTTAGTTATTTATAGTAAGTATAAACACTAGTTTAAACAAGTTCAACTTTTTTCTGGCATTTAAAAATTTTAAAACTTCGAAAGTGAAGTGCACAGTTTCAATCAGTAGCAGATTTTAGTTTACTTTGTTCTTGAATTATATTGTTTTCTAATTCTTCTTTATGTAAAAGGAATTTGGGTTTATAGTATTAAAATTGTTCGATATTATCAAGATCTTCGTGTTTTGGGTTTCGTGTAGATATATATTCTACATTTACAAAAAAGTTAATAGGATGCGTCATTGCTTAACAAGTAGGAAGCACATCATCATCTTTATTTATAGATCTGCTAATACGATCATGGTTTACATCATTATGAGTAGTATAGAAACAAATGGATAGAGTAGTTTCATAATTTTACTTTTACATGTGAGAACGATTCACGGCGATTCATATCCGTCAAATCATGTTCACCTCCCTCTGGTCATTAATATTCACAATCCCAATCTTCAAAAGTTGATGGTGACGGACTACGGCAAAAAATAGCGTTAATATGTAACATAACAGCTTCATACAAATGGCTGTTAGAGTGTCCTAATAAGTCAACTGAACTTGTAAAGAAACTATGACTAAGGTTCTCTATCATAATTTAAATACAATTGAACAGAAAAAATATAAGTTTTTCTGATATAATAACATGTTTCCCTTTGTTCTGAACATTAAAGGAAATACCAATCAACATTTCTTTCCATCAGCAAATATCAAAAGATGTTAGATAAATAGAACTTGTTCAACATAACATGTTCTATTTTGTTCCCCTAAGGTGCAAACAACTTGTTGCCTCGTCCCAAGTAGCACCGGTACAAAACAACAACAAACTCTGCGCCAACTCATTTCAAAGAAAGGAAATTCCAGTGAACACCTGCACAGTAAAATTCATGGAAAAGCCTTAGCATGTGCTAATACGTTACGAGCACGAACATTCCAGCGAGCATCAGGAATGCGAAATAACCAGAAACTATGTTTTTGAACATAATAATATGGGAAAGAAGAGAAAATAAAGTAAAAAATCATAAAACATCTTCTATTGACTCTTTGTTTAAATAAAAAATAAGTTCATAGCTAAACTGTGTATTAAAAATATAAAACAAACTTATTTTTCTATTTCACAAAGTGAAACTTTCTTCGGTAATTATTTTCGTAAGATATATAAAATGAGATTTCACTTATTTAAGTTAGAATTCTAACATAACAATAGCGTATTAAAAATTTAACGTTTAGAAAAATTAATCGATGTTATAAAGTTTTAAAGATTAGTTTATGTTTGAGTTATAACAAAAATTCAAAATAAGATGATCCTATTTTTGTAACTTAAAATTAAAATAGTGATTCTTAAGATTTTATTTCTTCTTATTGTAGGATAGTCATGGAAATTAGGAAAGTTGCACCTGTTAATACCGTAGAAGAAGGAGATGAACAGTCCATTGCTAATTTTGAAGAGATAGATACATCTATCTTATCTGTTTCCGCTGCTACTATTACTGCCACTACTCCAGCTATTAATATCAGTCATGTAGACATGGAAAATTCATCAAAGAAGGAAATAAACACATATTATTTAATGATGATATGGTATTGAATGAAGTTGTTAGTGTTCTTCCTTCAAATGAAGGAAAGGAAGCAGTAATCGTTAGAAAATGCTTGGAATTTTTTCCTTTAATGAGGCTACAACAAACGACTTAGAGTTGTGTTATTGTTCTTTTACTTGTGTGGATGGTAATTGTATATGGATGGCTATAAAAATTGTATGCGGTGAATCTGCAGAATGGGTTATTATGTGATGGACATTTCTTCAAACTTCATCAAGAACAATTCCATGTTTGTAAAATCCAAAAAGAAAGAATTTTACGTTGGAGTGCAGTGAATAGTATTTTAATGGAAGAACGAGTAACGTATATCTGAACAATATAGTATACGCCATCAGAATTCAGATAAACAGAGAAAGTGAATATTCTTGGAAGCATTGAATTATACGTTAATCAATGAATCGGAAGAAATAAAAAAACTATTATTAGAAAAATATTTTTATTCACCTGTAAATAAAACCAAAAGGCTCGTTTATTTAATAAAGCAAGAAATGTGATTGTTTACAAGCAAAATAATATATCTTGTATACCTCTCTTTTATTTAAGTTGTATAATTATGTCATTCATTTTTTGCATTTTTTAATCCCTCAAGTTACATTAATTATCCGTCCTATGTTTAAAATGACAGAACATGTTTCAATTCTTTTAATTACTATTATACAACAAATGTGAACGTAAGTATAATGGATCAATATTAAATGTTATTAGATGTTTCTAACTCTATACATTTAAGTATACGATTTTCTAAAATTACAACTAGGTATTAAATTTTTTTTATTATTTACTAAGTTATTCTTAAAACTTTCAAAATCAAGTTTCATTTTGTGAAATTAACATTTCAAGTTTAATAAATGAAATCAATTTTAATTCATCAAAATTTTATTTTGCTTATTTTCTTTCTGTAATCTAATTATTTTACTTTGACAAAGTTTTTAATTTTAACAAACTATTCTTTTCTTAAAAGTTTCGACACAAATTTAGTTTTGTGAAAATAAAATTTTCAAGTTTAATAAATAGTATATTATTTTTACTTAATAAAATTCCTATTTCCTTTATTTCCTTTCTGTAACTTATTTGTTTTCGCTTAAACAGTTTTTTTAGAAAAGTTTTAAAGAACAAAGTTTTACTTTGTGAAAATAAATTTTGCAACTTATCTCATTGATCATACTTAAACAAAAGCTAATAAAGCTTATTTTATTTTCACCATTGTAATTAAAACAGTTATTTCCCACATAGCACAAACACGAGTAATATACGTATAATAGATATATGATTTAGACATCCAATACATCTAATAGAAATGAAATATTAAGCTAGAATACATATACTAGACGTATATTCCGGGTTTATATGTCGTACCCTTATACGTACGCCACATGTATAATACATGTCTAGTTAGATATTTGTTATATATTTGGCAAACATTCGTTAGTGCGTGTAGCGTGGCATTCCTCTAAATTTTGCCCATTTTTGGAACTTTTGAATACTCACTTAACAATATTTTAGTATACTAAAAATTCACACTCGAGTAGTGTGTGCGTATGCATCCTCATCACTTACTATAGTTTATCATCGATAGTGAAGTGATGAGTATACGTACGCACAGGCTACTCGAGTGTGCATTTTTAGTATACTAAAATATTGTTAAGTAAGTTGTCAAAAGTTTGAAAAATGGACAAAAATTAAGAGGAATGCCACGCTACACGCACTAACGAATGTCTACCAATCGTATGACAACTGCTTATGACCGCCATCCCACAGTGTTCTCAGTGTTTTTCGCTGTCTCATGAGGTGAATACCACGCTAGTGCCGCTTTGACTTCTCCATTCGCCTCATAATTCTTCTTGGATGTGTGCTCTCCAACGGCCGTAATTAATCCAATAAGTGCATAAGGACAACATATAGGACAACATACAAGTACAGCAATGCACATAATATACGTGCACTTTGGTAAATTTATTTTTCACAAAATCCTGGATAATGATTATAATACCCTGAGCGTTACTATTTACCTAATGGGGTGGCACTAGGTATATACAGCTAAAAAGTGCAGTTAATTTATTTTACGTTAACAACACAATCATCGCAGCACATTTTTGGAATGCTTCATTAACCTTCCATTTTTAGAATGCTTCCATATATGATTTCAACGCTCCTTCTAAT
This sequence comes from Lepisma saccharinum, assembly GCA_022664845.1. Lineage (NCBI taxonomy): Eukaryota > Metazoa > Arthropoda > Insecta > Zygentoma > Lepismatidae > Lepisma > Lepisma saccharinum. The sequence continues at coordinate 18,772 of JAGDQP010008912.1, read as the reverse complement.
ATAAACAAAGTATATTGTAGGCAGAATAATCGTTCTACTTATTTTCTATATGAACTTTCCTCGCTATCTTCAATATCAACGTACAGAAGAGTAAAAAGATATATCAGATGGATCATGAAACATGTCTTTCACCACATAGTTCATAACACATCATATTCTCAAAGAACTATAAGGGATAAGTGGTCAAATCGTAACTAATTTAAAAGTCCAATAATTAAACTTTGATTAAACATTCTATTATTTTCAAGCACATCCAATTTTTGTCTTAAAACAACCATCATCTTGATCATTGATTGAAAAATATATTTAGCAAGATACGTAAATTGAGTTCTTCAATAGATGTAAACCACAAACGTAATTACACATAGATAAAATTATAATGTATAGGGATTGTATTCGTTAGGTTCCAGAAAAATGGAAAATCCTGGGCAATCTTTTAATACTGATGATAGTTCTTTTTCATTCTGCACATGATGATGAACTTGTTCTAAACAGCATATCCTTGCTCTCTGAAGCTCTCATTTGCTTTCGTCCTCTTCCTTTTGCCTGGCGAAACTTTTTGTTTGGTTTATTCCAAACTGTTTTCAATCTACTTATAATCCACTTGACAGAACACCTGAAATACAGAGGATTTATAATGTTGAAAATGTTTACAATAACTGTACAGTACATATTGACCACGATTGTAAAAAACACTTAAGTTTAAAGTATTCATACACTATATCATCTTCATACTCAAGTAAATAATGTAACAATGGAAATGCAATACGTCGGAAAAATATGTAGCGCTGTTTCAAAGAAATATGCAGGTGTCCTGATTTTCCCATGGCATTTTCCAGGTTTACAAAACGAATATCAAGATGGTATCTCAAGTGAGACCCTGGCCGTTCTCTTATCATCCCTTTACTGGAATAATTTTTAGGAGTCACGGGTTTAGGTCATAGTTGCTGCTGTAGCTCACAGAAAGGAGTTTAAAACAATATAAATAGGGCCCTTTGCTAAGTGAGAAAGGACACAATCTCGAATTAACATTTATCAATAAAAAAGTGAGATTTAGGTACAATAAAGTATTTTCATAGACATTTTCCTTGACGGTAACATATAGAACATACTTGGCAAGTATACGAGTTTTAAGTGACATGTCATTTTTATTTACCTCACACAATGTGACATAGATGATAGATTTTTAAAAAATCCCGTTTAAGATGATGGTATTCTGAGAATTAATATTCTTGATTTTATAATAAATCTGGTTAAGGTATCTTGATATAACACGCTGTTTACTATATTTCAACTTACGACACAAATTCACATTAAGATAAGAAATAAAAGTCCGATGAAATTTTAGAAGCCCTGTCTTGAAGTAAGGAAGGAGGATTTATTACTTCTCCTTACTTTTCCTCTTCATATGCTTTCAAGGTGAATTTTTAAAAAATATCCTAAGGTCACTTGCACGAAGAAATAAAAGTAATCGGACTGCTACTAAAACCGATTTTTTTACATTTTCGGGGAGGACTATTTTACTATTTAAAACATTGGTAAGCTTTCTTTTGTACGAGCCATTTTTAATACCTTTCGACTTCGCCCCTCACAAATACATGAATGCAATGCTTGTTAAAATTCACAAACATGCTTGCCCTGGGCGGGATTCCAACTCGCGACTTTGGAGACGATCAAACCGCACCACTACCTTGGTCGTCAATTTTAATTTGTTGTGCCACTTGTAAATTGAAATTGAATTTAAATTAGTGTTAACTCATTTAATGTGGAATTCTAATACGTTATGTAACATCTATGTATACTCTAAACCAATTTTTAGCAATTCTAAATTATTTTTACTGAACTTAACATTAGTAGGCACAACAGGTAACTATGACGTAATTCCTCCCCAATCTGAAGCATGACGTCTTTCGGCGAGCACTATTTTGGGCCAAGAATGAAGAAAGTAGCTGCCAGGACCTTTGTCTAGTTATCATACCCGGCGGGAAGATCAACCGATGGTTGGTTTGCCATGGAATTCTATCAGATGGAGATAATGTCCTAAGGAATTAACCAAGAGTAACATGGATTCCAAAGCAGTACGTTCAATCTGTCCCCCGTAGATAGTTCTGAAGTGGTCGGATCGTCGTAGGAATGACCTTCCTCGGAGAGCACTCTGCCAGGGTGAGGGGTGGGAAATATAACTGTCAGAGCCTTTGTCCAGCTGTCATCGCCACTTTTGCCTTGTGCAACTCTGGAAAAACTGAAGGAACAAACAAATCATGGGCTGAGTTGCTATATTTAAATATTTTTTTAATTTGTATTGTGAATTACGATTATTAGTATTGTAAACAAGAACTTTCGACTAATACTAGACAGCTTTTTTATTCGCTGTTTCTCATGTGCAAAATATATAACCAGGGATTTATTTTGGAGGACATGTGGAATTCCCTCCTCGATCTAGAACTTCGCCCCGCTGTCTCTAACACTAGGCTTAATGAACTACAGCACATTAAATATGAAATAAAATTATGTGATTTCGAATGTACGGTTAACTTTTAATTCGTTGGTTTAAACATGGAGTGACTTAACTCAAAAAATACATTATATTTTGTAAACTACATTATTGTATATAAACTCTATTTAAGTCAAACTGTGCTCGCTTGCTTTTTAAAGTTGGGGTTTATGTTGTAGTTTATATGTTTCTGTAATGGACGTAGGTCTATTCAATTTGGTACTCCACGAGCATCTAGAGACCATTCAAAGATACAAATGTTAGCCGTGAATCTATAAAAATGCAATTGTTAGTTACATCATTATGTGTTTGGAGCGACGATTTGACACGTTCAGCTAAGGTGTTATTTGCAGAGATTTAGGTAGAGGGCCAACCTGGTATTTTCTTTAGAGTTCAGTGGAAACCCTGTATTTTTTTCTTAATTTCTATTTATTTTTTGCACATATTTTATTTTACTTAGAAAGTATCTGTTATGTAATTTTCTATTCTGTGACAGACTAAATCGGGATATCTGGATTTATTTAAGGTCTTGTGGCATCTTTGGCCCAGGCCGGAGGTGAGTCTGAAGTTTTACAATATAGGGGTACTTTGTGTTATTGTCTAATTAAAAGCCACAAAACTTTAAGGAGTTTCGAAAGATTCTTAGTGAAAATAATAAAATTTATTTCCTCGCTAGGGTTATGCTCACAAGTTCGGTTGATTATTCTTTTAGTAAGAGTGACATTAATGCTATTACTGCTATACTGCAAAGATACATACACGTTAATGTACACGGTATTTGCCATACACATATTGTAACAAATTATCTGTGAATCAAGCGCCCCCCTATACCAATCGTTGTCACTGAAAAAGGTGTGGGTAGGAGGAAATGCCCCAAAATCTATCTTAGCACCCTTGTACCTCTCAGTTATATCAGTATTGTTTGTATACATTTAAAATATACAACGTTGGTCATTTGTATATATATTGATATTGTAAGGGATTTTTTAATTAAAAGCATATTTAATACCGGTAGTATAGTTTTTACACTCATATAGACGATTTGAATACATACAAGACTCAATAATAAATAACAATTGAATATAAAATCTTAAAAATATAATCTTTAAAGGAGGAAAATCTCATCTAATGCCTTCCCAGCAAGCAACGTACCAAGAACAGATGATACATTTTCTTGCTGATATGCGATACTGAGGCGCTGGATTAAGAAGGTGGTCGCGCGAGCATCACCTGAAACGATGTGTATACGCCGACCAATTTCTCTAATAAAATTAAGGCCTCCCGTGCCCCAAGTATCACTTGATTCAGTTGCGATTGCAACAAAAATATACTGAGCAAGTAGATTAGAGTATTTTCGATTTTTATCGGCCTCTCTACGAGTAGCAGCACCACCCGCTTTCAAAGAAGAATGAGTTAAATTTGAAATGACGAAAGTATCAGCGCAGGTGAAATCCCATAATAGAGGTCTTCCTCTTTTGTATATATCAGTTATATCAATATACAGCATTTTGATCCTGCCGCAGTCAGTAGAATGGCATCAATTGAGGTCGTTTTAGGCACCTTTGGCTCAAATGTTGGAACCAAATTTAGTTACTTTTATGTAACTAGATTTTGTTATTTTTTATTCTTTTTTAAGACCCTTATATCTAATTGTAAAAAGAAAAAGTAATATTATTTTGTAAAAGAGTGTCAGCCATTTTTTCCAACCCCTATTTGACATGGCATAAAAGGCTATGAACATATTTTCGTACCACTATGTAATTCACATTATGCAAGGCACCCTTGTGGTAGTGTGGGAGTCCCTAATATACCATATAGAATTTTGTAAAAGAGTGTGAGCGGTTTTTATTTATGTTTCCATATGCTTCCTAATTACCAAAATTTTCTCCGATCATCACCAAACTTCGGAATTATGTATATTATGATGAAAACCGACAAGCGGTTTGTAAGAGCAGATTTTTCTATTTATTTTTACAATATTTTGAGCCGATTCCGAGGTATGGGGCTAAATGCCAAAATTCTGGCCCCACATTTGGCCTCGTTTTGTATTTAATTAGAATTTAATTCAATTCATAAAAGAATATGAGCCATATTATAAAACCCTGAGCCGCGTGCTCGAGCTAACGTACACAACATGCAATAGGAGATTATAATAGACTATACTCTGGCGCTATATTTCTCAGTCCCCGTGGCATATCTTCTAAAGAACATGGACCATCTCGTAAAATGCTACGAGCTCAATTTAAGCTAATATAGCACACCTAACCTACAGGACATGGTACAGGAGGTCACAGTAGACTATTTCCCCCAGCATCTATGGCATATTTGCTAAAGAATATGGACCATTTCATAAATTGTTACTCGCAAATTTTGCATCCCTATTTATAAAAGACTACGGCACCTTTTTTCATCTCCTACGGAGCTTTTTTTGCTACACTTATTTAACATAGCACATATTACACATGAATATAGGCTAGTTACGCCCTCCAACACTATGAAAGGCTACGATATTTTTTTTCATCCCTCATATCAATGCACGATATCAGAGATTTCACGAAAAGCTACGACCCCTTTTTCATCCCCTATTTAACATAGCAGAAATTACCTAACCCACACATTTGATAAAAGGCTACGACCCTTATTTAATATAGCAGAAATTACACAGGAATATAGGCTAGTTACGCCCTTCAACAATATGAAAGGATACGACCCCTTTTTTCATCCCCTATTTAACATAGCAGAGATTATATAAAAGGCTACGAAGCTCTTTTTCAACCCCTGCACAGCACCATAGCAGATATAACACAGGCAATGGAGTGTACAGGCAATGGAGTGTACAGAAATTACATATACATTTTCCCAACCCCTATTTAAAACAGCACAGAGGCTACGGTATTTTCGCCCACACCTAGAAATTACACAAATACACTGGAATATTTGCTAGTACACCAGTACATAATACGAAGCCCTTTTTAGCCTCTACACAGCACAGCTCTAGGCTATTTACGAAGCTCTTTTTGGAACGCTTATTTCCACCCCTCACCAGTACACGATAGCAGAAAATACACAAATAAACAGGAATATATACTAGCTAACCTAACCCAAAAACATGGAATAAAAGACTACAAAACTTTTTACATAGCAGCGAATACAACAAAAATCTGAAGTCACTTTCTATACCACACCCTACAACCTAGGCAAAGGTCAAATATTTTAACAGTGTATATATCGTAAACGGCTAGACATATTAAACTTCTCTTTTCACATTTGGTATGAGACCGTTAAACAGTATTTGCGAGAAAATAGTGACCTCAAGATCAAAGGTCAAATATTTAGCCCTGTATATCTCGCAAACGGCTAGACATATTGAAATTCTGGTTTCATATTTGGTAAGGGGGCGATGAATACTACATGTGAGAAAAGTGGTGATCCCGAGGTCAAAGGTTAAATCTAGAGTTAGTTTGCTTTAACCCCCTCGTGGTTGTAGAATAATAAAACTTATAATGCATTGTATTTTATTCACGGGAATGTTAAATATAAAAATTGCAAGTTTTCACCTATTGTTTTCGAGATATGGCGGTTCTAATTTTTCGAATTTTGCTCTTTTGGCGACAGAACTATGAAAATCTCTCTCTTCCTTCCCTCTACCTATTGTTGCTTCCAAGATATGGCGGTATTAATTTGTCAGATTTTGACATTTTAGACGCAGAATTGAGAAGCTCGCAGATAATATGTTATTTGGATCACTAATGCAGAATGTGACATTTGTATTTCTCTATCACCTACGGTTTTCAAAATATGACAATTTGAATTTATCGAATATTTACATTTTAGACGCAAAATTGAAAAACTCGCTAATTATGTGTTATTTGGGTCGCTGATGTAGAATGTGATATCTGTATTTGTTCACCATCTATTGCTTCCAAAATGTGACTGTTTGAATTTGTCGTATTTTGACATTTTAGACGCAAAATTGAAAAACTTACAAATTATATGTTATTTTGGGTCGCTGATGCAGTATGTGAATTTTTCTATTTTTCTACCACCTACCCTTTCCATAATATAGCGGTTATAATTTTTAATTTTAGACGCAAAATTTGGAAACTTGCATTTTATATGTTTTTCGTGTCAGTAATACAAAATTTGAGGTTTGTTTATTTCTAGCTATTGTTGTAAGCCTTCTGGTAATGCATTCATAAAAGACTATTTGCACTCAAATTGCTGTTAGCATGACTCAACAAAATTCAAAAATTGAAATTGCATTTCGTAAAGAATAAATACAATGTGCACATAGCGAGGCTTCCACTTGTTCGCGGGAGGGACTAGTTTTATAATAACCAAATACTCAAAACCATAAATACGTCTATTATTTCGCTGCTATCACCAAGCTGTAGGAAAGCGGGTTAATTGTATAATTACTATATTCACATACATGTAAGTAAAATTAATACAAGACTTCTATTTTTTAGCAATCACTTACCCTGTATTACACACAAGAAATAATATTTCCTTTGTTCTTTGACGACGAGTACAAGTTTGGTATAAAATTCCCAAAATTATACAAAATTTAAAAATTATAAACTCGTCGTGGTGAAATTCTAAGCTTTTTCCTCAAATTGTAATTTATTTTTAATTTTGTTTGCTAGAACTATACGAGTGTTTCTAATACTAAAATTACATTCGAAGAACATTAAACTTTGGTGGTTCAAATTTTACCCTTTTGACTTCAGAATTGAGATATTCGCAAATTTGCACACTAATGCGAACCGTCACTTGCTTTCGCAATATGCCTGTTTGGGTTGGTGAAGGAAAAATTACTTAGGGTTTCCATTGTAACTAAACTTGTCTGACGCTAGGCCATGTAGTGAATGCGTATATTATTCAAACCCTGTAGTGCTTGTACAATATATGGGATTTGTTACAGCCAACAAAAACACAACAGTATTACCTTCGAATGGTATTTCGCCAAATAGGCCGAATTTTCCTTAATATTATAAGTTTACTGCTTTGATTGGCTAAATCATACATACGAATTATGTGAGAGACGTTTTCCTACCCATGTTTTGATGGTAGTTTGTGCTTTTGTTGCTTTGAGAGGTTATATTTAGGTATGAACGAGATATTTTCGCATGTAATTTAGTTGTAATGTTTTGTAGAAAAGAATTAATTGCGGAATATTCTAAGCGTTTACATTCTAAAAGTGAATACGCCACCTCCTAAGTTGGTGTTTGTTATTGAAAAAAGCGATATTGTTTAAGTAAAAACACCTGTAACAGCCTATTTAAGAGCTCGTTTTTGGTCAAAGAGGCATTAGAACATCATTTTTGCGCTGTTAACATAATTAAAATATTGGAAAGAGCTTGCTTAAATTTTGGGGGAAGAAACTTACACAGCTGTACTTTAAATGTTTGTATTTCACGCTCTGTAACAATATGGAGTACTTGTAGCATGAGTTTTAAGGAGGAAAGAATAAAGAACATGGCTTGCTTTCTTGTGCGTGGTTTTAATTGCACTATGGTAGTTTACATTTTAACCTTTTGGTCTTAAAATTAAGAAACTCGGATATTTTCATTCTAATGTAAAGTTCTCTCGCTTTTATAATATGACTGTTTAGAATGGGAAAACAAAAATTAATGGTTTAGAGCCATAACCTATAGTGAATGCGTCTATTAATCAAACCATGTAGTGCTTGTACAAAAGTGTTTGTAAGTTGGTGTTTGTTATTGAGAAGGGTGACATTGTTGAAGTAAATACCTCGTATTTGGTGAAGGAGCCATTAGAACATAATTTTTGCCCTGTTAATGAAATTTGAAGATAGTTTATTGGAGATAGTTTTCTCGAAGAAGAAGCTTTTCAAGTGTATTATAAATGTCGATATTTTACGCTTTCCGACCACATGGAGTACTTGTAGCATGTATTTCTATACTCCCAACTACTTTGAAATACCTTCAGCATAATGTGCGCTTTGAAATGTAAGTTGGTAGAAAAACAAGGAGAAATATATGCTACAAGTACTCCATGTGGTCGGAAAGCGTAAAATATCGGCATTTATAATACACTTGTGCAAGCTTCTACTCGAGAAAACTCTCTCCAATAAACTATCTTCAAATTTCATTAACAGGGCAAAAATTATGTTCTAATGGCTCCTTCACCAAATACGAGGTGTTTACTTAAACAATGTCACCCTTCTCAATAACAAACACAAACTTACAAACACTTTTTACAATATAAATTCTTAGAATAGCCCCCAATTAATTCTACAATACATTACAACTAAGTTACATGCTAAAATATCTCTTTCATAGCAAAATATAACCCTTCGAACTAACAAAAGCACGAACTAGCCTCAAAAACATGGGTTGAAATGTTTTATTTAGCCATTTAAAGCAACAGACATTTTAATATTAGGGTGAATTCTATTTAAAACAGTATTTTGTATGTGTTATTTACCTATGCAGGTAAAGAACATCTCACACGTCTTCAGTTTGTTGGTTGTAACAAATTTTATATTTTGTACAAGCACTACATGGTTTGATTAATAGTCGCATTCACTATAGGTTTGGCACTAAACCATTAATTTTTGTTTTCCCATTCTAAACAGTCATATTATAAAAGCGAGAGAACTTTACATTAGAATGAAAATATCCGAGTTTCTTAATTTTAAGACCAAAAGGTTAAAATGTAAACTACCATAGTGCAATTAAAACCACGCACAAGAAAGCAAGCCATGTTCTTTATTCTTTCCTCCTTAAAACTCATGCTACAAGTACTCCATATTGTTACAGAGCGTGAAATACAAACATTTAAAGTACAGCTGTGTAAGTTTCTTCCCCCAAAATTTAAGCAAGCTCTTTCCAATATTTTAATTATGTTAACAGCGCAAAAATGATGTTCTAATGCCTCTTTGACCAAAAACGAGCTCTTAAATAGGCTGTTACAGGTGTTTTTACTTAAACAATATCGCTTTTTTCAATAACAAACACCAACTTAGGAGGTGGCGTATTCACTTTTAGAATGTAAACGCTTAGAATATTCCGCAATTAATTCTTTTCTACAAAACATTACAACTAAATTGCATGCGAAAATATCTCGTTCATACCTAAATATAACCTCTCAAAGCAACAAAAGCACAAACTACCATCAAAACATGGGTTGGAAAACGTCTCTCACATAATTCGTATGTATGATTTAGCCAATCAAAGCAGCAAACTTATAATATTAAGGAAAATTCGGCCTATTTGGCGAAATACCATTCGAAGGTAATACTGTTGTGTTTTTGTTGGCTGTAACAAATCCCATATATTGTACAAGCACTACAGGGTTTGAATAATATACGCATTCACTACAAGGCCTAGCGCCAGACAAGTTTAGTTACAATGGAAGCCCTAAGTAATTTTTCCTTCACCAACCCAAACAGGCATATTGCGAAAGCAAGAGACGGTTCGCATTAGTGTGCAAATTTGCGAATATCTCAATTCTGAAGTCAAAAGGGTAAAATTTGAACCACCAAAGTTTAATGTTCTTCGAATGTAATTTTAGTATTAGAAACACTCGTATAGTTCTAGCAAACAAAATTAAAAATAAATTACAATTTGAGGAAAAAGCTTAGAATTTCACCACGACGAGTTTATAATTTTTAAATTTTGTATAATTTTGGGAATTTTATACCAAACTTGTACTCGTCGTCAAAGAACAAAGAAAATATTATTTCTTGTGTGTAATACAGGTTGAGTGATTGCTAAAAAAATAGAAGTCTTGTGCTAATTTTACTTACATGCATGTGAATATAGTAATTATAGAATTAACCCGCTTTCCTACAGCTTGGTGACAGCAGCGAAATAATAGACGTATTTATGGTTTTGAGTATTTGGTTATTACAAAAATAGTCCCTTGCGCGAACAAGTGGAAGCCTCGCTATGTGCACATTGTATTTATTCTTTACGAAATGCAATTTCAATTTTTGAATTTCGTTGAGTCACTCTAACAGCAATTTGAGTGCAAATAGTCTTATATGAATGCAATACCAAAAGGACATACAGCAACAAATACAATTTTAGTTTTTAATTTCGTATTAGACCTATATAAACACGCAATTCTGCAGTTCCTGCATCTCCTTTGAGGCCTTCATTAAGGAAAATTCACATTCTGGATTATCGACACGAATAACATATAATTTGCGAGTCTGTCAGTTTAAACCGCCATATGGTGGAAGCGACAATAGCTAGAAAGAAACAAACCTCAAATTCTGTATTATTGACACGAAAAACATATAAAATGCAAGTTTCTAAATTTTGCGTCTAAAATTAAAAAAATATAACCGCTATATTATGGAAAGGGTAGGTGGTAGAAAAATAGAAAAATTCACATACTGCATCAGCGACCCAAATAACATATAATTGGTAAGTTTTTCAATTTGGGTCTAAAATGTCAAAATAAGACAAATTCAAACAGTCATATTTTGGAAACAATAAATGGTGGACAAATACAAATATCACATTCTAGATCAGCGACCCAAATAACAAATAATTAGCGGGTTTCTCATTTTTGCGTCTAAAATGTCAATATTCGACAAATTCAAGCCGTTTTATATTCGAAGCGACAATAGGTAGAGAGAAGCAAGTTTCACACTCTTCATTACTGACCCAAATAACATATAATTTGCGAGTTTTTCAATTTTGCGTCTAAAATGTCAATATTCGATAAATTGAAATTGTCATATTTTGGAAACGGTAAGTGGCAGAGAAATACAAATGTCACATACTGCGTCAGCGACCCAAATAACGTATAGTTTGCAAGTTTTCAATTTTACGCCTAAAATGTGATTATTTGACAAATTCAAACCACCATATTTTGGAAGCAACAAGAGGTAAAGAGAAGAAAATTTCACATTCTGCATTACTAACACGAATAACATATATACTGGGCTTTTCTCAATTCTGCATCTAAAGTATCAAGATTCGGCAAAATTCGAACCGATATATCTTAGAAACAACAATATTTAGAGAGAAGCAGACTTCAGACTCTGCAATACCAACCCAAATAACATATAAGCTGCGAGCTTCTCTATTACACGTCTAAAATTCGAAAACTAGGCAAAATTCGAAAAGCCATATCTAGGAAGCAGTAACAGGTAGAAAGTTGTTTTCAAATTTAGCATCACCGTAAACGAAATAACAGAATTTGAAGTTTTCGTAGTTCTGTCGCCACAAGATAAAATTTCGAACCGCCATATCTCGAAAACAATAGGTAGAAATATGCAGTTTCTATATTTAACACTCACGTGACTAAAATACAATGCATTATAAATTTTATTATTCTACAACCACGAGGGGGATAAAGCAAACCAACTTTCGACTTGACTTTTAACTTCGAGCTCAACACTTTTTTTACATGTAGTATTCAGCGTCCTCATACCAAATATAAAAACAAAATTTCAATATGTCTAGCATTTTACGAGATATACAGGGTTAAATATTTGACCTTTGACCGTGAGCTCACTATTTGTTTCGCAAATACTGTTTAACGGTCTCATACAAAATGTGAAAACAGACTTTTAATATGTCTAGCCGTTTACGATATATACGCTGCTAACATATTTAACTTTGCTTTGGTTGTAGGGTGTGGTATAGAAACTGACTTCAGATTTTTTTGTAATCGCAGCTATATAAAAAGTTTCGTAGTCTTTTATTCCATGTTTTTGGGTTAGGTTAGCTAGTATATATTCCTGTTTATTTGTGTAATTTCTGCTATCGTGTACTGGTGAGGGGTGGAAATAAGCGTTGCAAAAAGAGCTTCGTAAATAGCCTAGAGCTGTGCTGTGTAGAGGCTAAAAAGGGCTTCGTATTGTGTACTGGTGTACTAGCAAATATTTCAGTGTATTTGTGTAATTTCTAGGTGTGGGCGAAAATACCGTAGCCTCTGTGCTGTGTTGTTAAATAGGGGTTGGGAAAATGTATATGTAATTTCTGTACACTCCATTGCCTGTACACTCCATTGCCTGTGTTATATCTGCTATGGTGCTGTGCAGGGGTTGAAAAAGAGCTTCGTAGCCTTTTATATAATCTCTGCTATGTTAAATAGGAACTGAATTGTAGCCTTTGTAGCTTCGTAGCCTTGTTCGCTATGTGGGGTTTGATAGGGGATGAAAAAAGGGGTCGTAGCCTTTCATACTGTTGGAGGGTGTAACTAGCCTGTATTCCTGTGTAATTTCTGCTATATTAAATAAGGGTCATAGCCTTTTATCAAATGTGTGTGTTAGGTAATTTCTGCTATGTTAAATAGGGGATGAAAAAGGGGTCGTAGCTTTTCGTGAAATCTCTGCTATCGTGCATTGGTATGAGGGTGAAAAAAGAGCTCGTAACCTTTCATAGTGTTGGAGGGCGTAACTAGCCTATATTCATGTGTAATATCTGCTATGTTAAATAAGTGTTGCAAAAAAAGCTTCGTAGGGGATGAAAAAATATTGCATATTCTTTTATAACTAGAGTGCAAAATGTGCTTGTCACCTTTTATAAGTAGGGGTGCAAAATGTGCTCGTAGCCTTTTATGCAATGGTCCATGTTCTTTAGCAAATATGCCACAGATGCTAGGGGAAATAGTCTACTATGACCTCCTATATCATGTTCTGTAGGTTAGGTGCTATGTTAGCTTGAATTGAGCTCGTAGCCTTTTATGATATGGTTTATGTTCTTTAGAAGATATGCCCCGGGGGCTGAGAAATATAGCGCCAGGGTATAGTCTACTATAACCTCTTATTGCATGTTCTGTACGTTAGCTCGAGCACGAGGCACAGAGTTTTATAATACGTCTCATAGTCTTTTATGAATTGAATTAAATTCTAATTAAATACAAAACGAGGGTAAGTGTGGGTTCAGAATTTTGGCAATTAGCCCCCATATCTCGAATATGGCTTAAAATATCGCAAAAAAAATGGAAAAATATCTCCTTATGAACCCCTTGTCAATTTTCATCATAATCTACCTAAAGCCCAAGTTTGGTGATGATTTGACTAAATTATTTCAATTAGGAACTATTAGCCCCCATATCTCGGAAACTGCTCAAAATATTGCAAAAATAAATAGAAAAATCTGCCCTTACAAACCCTTGTCGTTTTGTCATCATAATCTACCTAGTTCCGAAGTTTGGTGATGATTCGACAAAATTTTGGGAACTAGTAACCATATTGCAAAATAAATAAAAAACCGCTCATACTCTTTTACAAAATTCAATATGGCATATTAGGGACTCCCACACTACCACGAGGGTGCCGTGTCATAATGTGAATTAAATAGGTGTGAGAAAAATATGTTCATAGCCTTTTATGCTGTGTTAAATATTGGTTGAAAAAAGGGCTCATACTCTTTAGCAAAATTATATTACTCTTTCCTATAATTAAAAATAATGGTGATAAACGAGAATAAAAAGTAACTAAATCTAGTTACAAAAAATAACTAAATTTGGTTGCAACATTTGAACGAAAGGTGCCTAAAGCGGCCTTAGATGAACCAATTCTACTGCCGTCTCTGCTCATAAGTCAAGAAGTGATACAAATCAGAAACTGGTAGTTTAGAAATAGTAATGACAAGCGTGAAAAAGATTATATTGAATTTAAAATTTGATCCATATTAGATTAGACAGTAGGCGATCGAATTGTCTACTCTGGTGATATCTTAATTAAATTTTCTTGCTCTGCTGCCAGTTACGAAAGGTAATGTAATATTTACGAGAAGTTGCTTCAGTTAATGAATTTTCTGAGCAGTTATTCAGCGAAAGCCATAGTCATTATAAAGATAAAATTGATTAGGCCTACATTGAAGGTCAGACATCAACCCAGTTAACATATTACTAAGTTCCCAGTTTCTTAGTTATTAGACGAAAGACATTCTAAATAAACTACTCCCTTTTCATTGATATTGCTTCCAACCTTTAAAAACAGCTGTATGAGCTGGCGTTGTAATTATTTTTATATATACATATCATTTTTAAAGTCAGAGGATGGGTAATCAGCTCTAAGGGGAGAATTAATATTGAAGGGGACCTGGCTCTCCTGATCCCACACTTGTTACGCCAATGTTAATACATCGTAAACAATATTAAATTTTCAGCAGTATTTAGAAACGTTTTTTGGAGTGTTTTTCGCGGTAGTAACGAGTGACTGACAATGCTAATTCGTTGTTAGTCACTTGGTAGTATAGTGCAAGTGACAAAAAAAGCGTTTTTGAAAATTTTGAATACAGCTTTGTGTGTATGGTTGGAAACAAGAAAACAAAAATTCAGATTATATATCTGAAGCTCCATCTAGAAGTAAAGAGGAATAACTAATTGCCCATTTTACTCTTCTGTCCTCAAGTCGTTTCAAGGACCATTTTTTATCGTAATATATTTTTACATTATACAATAGTGTTACTCTTGGTCATCGAGCTCTACGTTACGATACTGGAGTAATCGGCTAGCAACGAATTATAGTTGCAGAGCAAACATTAAACCTCGATCGTCCACTTCCAGTCTAATCCAATATGGACCAAATTTTCAGTTTTAACTAATAAGTTCTTTACGCTTCTTATCGCTGTGAGGCCCCGTCTTTAATTGTCTTAATTCTTAAGTTATGCATGTACTAGACTGTGCATGTAATAGTGCTTGCTGTAAATCATATTAATGTTTCTTGCAATAATTAAGACAAATAAAAAACGGGGCCCACAACGATAAAAGTCGTAAGAAATTGTTTTTTTTTTCATATTGGTTTATATTGCAAGTGGACGATCGAGATTAAATGTCCTCCCTGCTCCCTGGCTTCACATATTCTTTAAAGCTTTAATGACATCGATCAGTCCAGTGTCGCTTTTAGGCAGGGGTCAATGCTGTTGCTAAATGAATGGGGTGCTTGCTTCAGATTTCGAGAGTGACCCGAGGTAAAAAATAGTATAAACTATGATCATATTTTTAAATAGGACGAAAGGAAAAGTCAAAGGCATCTTAATAAGCGAAAATAATTACTGAAAAAAAATAATTGTCAAACGATTATTAGTATATCTGAAGAAAACTTTTCCAACAAAATTTTCAAGATTTAAACATGACTGCATTCACTTTTCGATATACTGTGAAAAAATATGTTGGTGCTTACCATATTATTTCCCAAGTCGCTCATACGATAAGATAAGATAAAATAATTGTATGGGAGGTAACTCAAGTCGCTCATATATTACTCTATTATGCAATGGCATTAGTTAAATATGATAATAATACTTTACAATTAATTATAAAACATTCACCGAACATAATTTTGATGATTTCCGCTTTCCATTACTTTTCTTCTCCTTCCTTCCTTTCCATCTGAATTCTTGTGGAACCTCATTTATAAGAAGTCTCCAAAGCATTAGCTTCACATGGTCATTTGTTGTCACGCCGTCAATTGCTCTCAAGAAGTTGAACTGAAATAACAACAATATTTAAAGAGAAAAAGTATTATCACAGGAAAGAATATCACAAATACTTAAAATTTACTAAAAAAGTAATATTTAAGACCATATTTAGTAGTATAGTACGGGAATAATTACAATATCCTGGGGGGGGGTAGTAGCGGCTATGGCCTCCCCCCTTAGGATTTTTATACAACATGTTTGAATTTGCGTCCTCTGCCATTTTTAGGAGTCTGTACAACAGGCGGTAGAAGGAGGGTGTAGTAATACATGAAATTGATATGTTTATAGACTGAATACCTTAAATGTTTAGTAATAGCGATTTATTAACTGTGTTTAATTGCATCAATACGATAAATAATTAATGTTCAATAGGGTACCACCTTTTTTGTCCATACAGTGTATACTATATGCATTAGTTAATAGTATCAAACATGAAATACTCAATAATCAATTTCCTATCAAGTTTTCAGTCATTTGATGTACATATTGCCTTCAACATCTTATATTTTCATTGTTTTAATCATGCAATTACTTGTATTTAACTTTTATTTTATAATTCAGATAAATGTCAATTATTTTACGAACACCCTATAGCGACCACTCATTAGAAATTAATATTGTTGTGTTATCCTGTCGTAAGATGAATTCGATAACAAATCAAGAAGACATACGCTAGATATGTCGAAATCGTCTGTCAGGATGACAGACTCTAAGACTCGAACCCGGCTTGTCTTTCTCAGTACTGCTTCCAAGACCACAACGCCAGTGTTGAACAATACTGGATTTAAATGAAGTGTTTGGAAAGAAGGCAAAACAGCTGGCCGATATAGAGAAAACATTTTCTTTACTCTCTCCTTCTTCTGTTTTGAAATTTTGAGACGAAAGAAGACATCTGCTGCCTCTCTTCTCTTTCTAATAAATAGATGGAGGTAATTAATCATTAAATAGTAGTGTAGTTTAAGAATCTCCCAGCTCCTTCCACCAAAATTTGAGCATATGGTGCAAAAATGACATATGCAGGCTATTAATTTTAACAAACTGTCATTTCCTTCCGCATAAAGCTCCACCTTTGGGCCAAGGTTCAACCCGTTGACCCACAGACAAGCCTGGGAATTTTCTGGCCGTGAGAACCGGAAATTTGGTCGCGTGGATTGGAGAGGGTGGAGACAGCGATGTGTCTGCCCAGACATTAATTGTTGCTGTGGCATCTATTGGGGCACGCGTCAAATATTGTTTTAATTTTGCAGTGCTTGAGAAGACTTTAAGGGATTGAAAACCTCGAGATAAGAAACAAAATGCATGATAACTCTTTCTTAAATATTTAAGCAGAAGTAACCGATGAGATTTCATACGAAATATATGTCATAGTTAGAATAATATTATAGATACTTACGCATCATGTAATGGAATTGCTGGCTTGTGTTTTGACATCTGTATAGGAAGAATTTAGTATAATACTATCATCTTTTATGATTAATTTCTACTCCAGAGATTTGATTATTCTGCATAAGTGAGTTTTGCTTGTTTTCACACCTCTATTTGTTTAAATGAATGATTTGAAGTCCTGAGACGATGAAATATACATAATTTACATGTAGAAGAATACAAACCGAATCACTGCAAGCAGAAATTACGGCAATAATACCAATTTTGGAATAATCTGAACACTAGGAGTGCGTTTTTTGTGCATAAAGAAGCGTATGATATGTGATTAATGCATTTATAAGCAAAACTTTTCCTAATATTTTATTTTTGAGATGTTTCTTAAGACTTTTAAAGTCGAAATTACTACAATATCGCTATTTGTGAGCTAGTTAGCGCACTGAAAGTGTACAAAGAACTGTAGAAATCTATTTTAAGTTGAAATATTAGATATATATTGTCTCAGACGGCATGCAAAAAATATATATCAGAATTATAGACGCTACTTTTAAGATATTCTACGTTAATACAGACTGATTATTCCTTTGAATAACATACGAGACGCATCTGGACCATATTTGAAATCTGATTTTAACCTAATACAAAGTGTTTATTGTTTTTTGCAATGGAAACCTATATAATACGTCTTCTGACGTGCATGTTTAAGTAGAACTTACTTATTAGCAACTGTTTTGAAGGCTATTTCCTGCTTTACATAGGTATTCATTGGCGTTTTTAGGAGAAAAGACCTCTTTTGAAATAGGAAAAGAATGAATTAAACTTCAAACTATCACTTTGGAGAACTTATTTAACAGATAATTTAACTAGAAATGACTCTTACATTGTATTTTACCCCCGGAAAGAATTATTTAGTGGTAATTTATAGCACAAACATGATTATATGTCCCTAAAGCCGACTTCTCAGATGAAATTGCAACTATTTCGGTGTTTGTTATCAGGAAGGGAGTTAATCCAGTCAATATATAGGGAGAAAAGTGACATTTGAAGTAGAAAGAAGTTTAATAAAGCACGAAAAGGACTAATTGATGTGAAACTTAGAGAATGAAGTCGTCTTATTTATCGGTAAGCACTATGAAAGAGATATTCAAACATGATTTTAAGCAGAAAACTAGTCTTTGAGGTACTTTTGAAACCCGAAAATACGAGAATAACGCCATATTAGAGGTTAGTTGTTACAAAACAAGTTCTTGAATACGAAAATGGCGCCACTAAGATGGATGATTACCCGAATTTGACCATGTGCAATACAATTTCGTTAATATACAACATTGAAATAGGTATTTCAACACGAATAGTAGAGAAAACAAACTATATCTTCACGAAAAATATGGTACGAAGGACTCATTGTTTCGATTTTCTCGCGTGAGGAACTGTTCAGAATGGAGTGTAGACATTATTTTACTTGTACACTTTGCAT